>PVKZ01001385.1:0-301644 GCA_004027375.1 Macroglossus sobrinus | reverse complement strand
ATGCAATCTGGACCATTTCATCCTTGTCTGGGGGCATTCGACTGCACACCTGCTTTCACCTTTGCCCCATACTAGTGTCCTTTTGCTGCTGCAACAAACTATAAAACTGAGTGGCTTAAAACAAAACACAGTTATTCTCTTACAGTGCTGGAGACCAGAAATCCAAAATTGGTCTTATTTGGCTAAAAACAAGGTGTTGGCAGGGCTGTGCCTTTTCTGGAGACTCTAAGAAAGAACCCATTTCCTTATCTTTTCTAGAAGCTTCCTCCATTCCTTGGCTCATGCCCCTTGCTCTGTGTTCAAAGTCAGCAGTACAGCATCTTCAAATATCTCTCTGACCCTCCTGCTCCCCACTTTTCCCTCATAAGGACCCTGATGATTACATCAGGCCCACCTGCATAATCCAGGATCATCTCCCCATTTAAAAATTCTTAATCTCATCTGCCAAGTCCTTTTGTCATGTAGAGTAATAGTATTTTTGCCACAGAAATGAAGTTTAAGTTGAAGAACCTTAAGTTAAGTTTCTTGGAGTTAGGACTAGATATCTTCAAGGAGCCATTATTCTGCCTACCAAACTCCCCTACAGTCTAACCTCAGGAGCCAGGGTGACGGTGAGTCAGAGCAGACTTGGGGCTGGCAGAGCTCTCATTCTATACCAGTTAGATTGTGTGGCTATCATTTCTTTGCTCTAGCCACTTGATCCACTGGTCTCGTTTGCCTCACTGTCACCCTGCCTCCTGAGCTGTGGCTCTGGGACAGCCTGGCACTTCTGCTTCCTTCTGCTTTCATCTGGAGCATGGGCCACCCTCTCCACCATACCCAAGAATTCAGACCCCCAAAGCACAATTCTGCTCTGTTATGCCTCAAGCTTGGCTCCTCACCTGGCACTTCACACATGTAGAGTTAGTAAGTTATTTCCCCTACCCACTCTTCCTCACCCACTTGCTGGAAGAAGCTCTTGAATTACCATGACAACAAGGGGCATTTGAGTCTTAGTGTAGCCTGTCAGAAATGAAAATGTATTTTCCAATGAAAGTGGTATTAAAAATCGCGGGGAGAAATCACTGAAATTGTGTACTATGCTCAAAGCACATTATGTATTAAACAAGTTTGTTGGGTGGCTGAGACCTGGCCTTCAACTTAAACTTCATTTCTGTTGCAAAAATTCTGCTAATAGCAAACATTCATCAGCCGTCCCTTTCTGAATGATAGTTTTCCAGCTACTGTACTGAGCTTACCATGTCACTGCATTATCTAGTCATGCCTCTACCATCACTCTGTTAATTTGCTCCCTTCCTAGAAGTTTTGTTATTCCAGTAGTAGCTTCAGTTCCCTCACTATGCTGGGGAGACACTGTGCATACCTCCTTGCCTTATAGCAAGAATTTACAACATTGGACCTCAATATAAGGTTAATGGGAAAAGCAGGATATTTGTTAGGTGGGCAGTCTTGTATAGCAGATGAGGCAAGTATCCAGAGGTGCTTGAGTCTGGGCTCCAGATCAGACCTTCCTGAACTTTAATCCAAATTCTGCCATTTCCAGCTGTGTGACTTGGGCAAGTATAACTATAACCTCCTCATGTCTCAGCTTCTTTGCCTGTAAAGGGTAGATAACAATAGCATATGCCCAACCCTGTCCTCCTTGCCTGCCTCAAACTAGAAGTTGAGTATAACAGACACATGCTTTCCTGTTCTCTTTTGCAACTGGAGGTGACACAATTCTGGCCAAGGGACTGAAAGTGGAAGTCTTCAGGGAAACTTGGGGAAGTAGTTTCCTCTGTAATAAAAGGCATGGGAGGAGGTTCCTTTTTCCTCTCTTTCTGCGTTGGGTGCTGGAATGTTGAAAATATGATTTTGGGGACCACCATAACCACATGATCATAAAAGGAAGGCCAAAAGAATGTGGAGGTGCTCATTCAGTGCCCTGGCATCACTGAGCTGCTGATCGAACCCTGGAACCACTCACTTCTCTGTTAGGAATGTTAAATAAACTCAAAAAGAGTCTGGAGGCTTTGGCTAGAAATAAATTATAAAAATTTATTCATCGGTCTTACAATTTGGAAACTGGAAAACGCATCTAGGCAATACCCAGAGTGTCCTGAAAAATAAAGAAATGCTAAGCCTTCTTACAGTAAAAAGTATGTTTTTGAGAAGAACCAGACCTGCGTCCTTAGCCTCTGAATTATTCCAAGATGGCAATCTTCTAGATGACGCATAGTCTGGATATGTAAACTTTCTTCCCTTAGTCCTCTATGGGGTACTCGGAGGGTTATCTGCAGGTCTGATGTATATCCAGGCATTGGCACAGGACTGGAAAGTTTAAACATTTAAATTCCCAGGCTAGTTAAAACAAGAATAGAATTGTTTCCACTTCTGGTTATTTATTTGAAGAAATCTAAGACACTAATTCAAAAAGATATATGTGCCTCTATGTTCATTACAGCATTATTTACAATAGCCAAGATATGGAAGCAACCTAAGTGTCCACTGATAGATGAATAAATAAAGATGTAGCACATATATACGAGGAAATATTCGTCATAAAAAAGAATATAATCTTGCCATTTGCAACAAGGATGGACCTTGATGGTTTTATGCTAAGTAAAATAAGTCAGGTGCGAAAGACAAATACCATAGGATTTCACTTATGTGGAATCTAAAAAATAAAATATATAAACAAAACATAAACAGACTCGTAAATAGAGAGAACAAACAGATGATTGCCAGATGGGAGGGGGTTGGGGAGATGGGTGAAAAAGGTGAAAGGAATTAAGAAGTACAGATTGGCAGTTATAAAAAAAATAGTCATGGGGATGTGAAGCATGGCATAGGGAATATAATCAACAATACTGTAATAACTATATTACAATATTGTAATAACTATATTATAGTATTATTTATTATATTCTAGGTGTGTACTAAATTTATCGGAGTGGTCACTTCGTAAGGCAGATACATGTTAATCACTATGGTATACACCTGAAACTAGCATAATATTGTATGTCAAACATAATTTAAAATTTTTTAAAGTTAAAAAAAAGAATAGAATTGTTTCTCATGTCTCGATCTACTTGATTTTATTAATTTAGCAACTTGACTATAGTGACTCCATTTTATTTCTTCACTCTATTCCTCAGGTGAAATGATTAAATGATTCTATGGTTTAGGCCACTATCAATTGAATATTCAGATTCTTGCAATTTAAAGCATTCTAACTGATATAAATTCTTATATTGGAGGATGTTGTATAGGTTAACTGAGATAGTGCATGTCAAGTGCCTGACACAAAGCTATCATTCCTGGTGCAAGTGGCAACCTATAATTATTAGTGTTAATATCTGGGGAAAATAAAGACCTGTTCTTATTTGCTTTTTAAATTTCTGCTTTTCAATATCACGAACTGACCAATTGATGTTTGTGCTAGAAAATGAGGGGAAATGAGGTGAAGTCTTACAGGCTCAACATTTGTTGAGTAGTTTATATCCTTATCTGGGCTCCTGAAACAGGAGCTCCTCAAGGCCTGGACAAAGGACTAACCCCAGAGCCTTTGCAGAATCCCTTCTTACTTCACACCAGGCCTGGTAGTCTCTTGTTCAGTATAACACACACACACACATATACACACACACACACACACACACACACACACGTACGTTAAAATCAAAATGATACTTTTATAGGAATCCAGATCTTAAAACTCTAATTAATAATGTTTTACAGTCTATCCAGGGTTTAGTCTACCTGAACTAAGAATGCAATTGAGTGTTCTTCCAGCCCAGTATGAGCTGATCTGTCTATTGCTTTGATGAAATATGTAAATGTGCTGTACAAGAGTAAAGAGATGACTTGTACAGAGAATTTTAAATTTTAAAAATTGCTTACTACAAAAAAATAATGTTTTTATAATCAAAGCCAAATAAAATAATAATAATAATAAAATAATAATAATAATAATAAAATAATAATAATAATAATAAAATTATAATAATGTTGTTCACAGTAACCAACTTCTGTTGGGGCTTCTAAGTAGCCAAGATAATATAAAGTCTGACTGGCTGTAGTTATTCTCTCGTTTGCTAAAGAGATTACTAAATTTGGGAATAGGTGTTGAAGCAAGGGTTGGGGAATAATGCAAGATACTCATACATGCTTCTGATCATTTAGCCCAGGCACTATCACTTGTTTTTCTCCTGTATAGCCTGAAATCCCTTATCTATGCAAACACTGTGTGTGTGTGTGTGTGTGTGTGTGTGTGTGTGTGTGTGCGCGTGCGCGCGTGCGCGCACGCACAGTTCATTCTTACTGCCAAGGTTTCTTTCTTACGAACTGAAATTTTTTAAGTCGAGGCCGTTAAAAGAATTTCTTTTCACCATTATACTGTGATGATCATCAGTGTTAATTATCAAATTTTACTCTATCTCATGTGTATCCATAGTCCTTTATTAGTTAGGAATCTCTATTGGTTATAATAACATACTGAAAGTAACGTGTAATAAATATGCAGTTCGAAGGTAGGTGGTCTAGGCCTTGTTCAGTGATTCCATGGTGTCGTCAGGACCCCGGGTTCTCCTCACTCTGCTTTAGCCACATATGTGGTTTCTATCTGAAGGCTACCTCGTATTTCAAATATGGTCACAACTCCAGCCTTTAAGTCTACTTTCCAGATAGGAAGCAAAAGGAAGACGGGAAGGGAAAAAGAGCACCACCTCTCAACTGTTTTCCTTTTTTGAGGATCCTTCCTGAAAGTTCCACCTAACAGCATTTCATTGGCCAGAAGTTAGTCACATGGGCATAACTGTCTGCAAGGGAAGCTGGGAAATGTAGTCTTTTGGCTGGATACAAAACTTGAGCTTATCACCAAGGAAGTAGGAAAGAATGGATATTGAATACGAACAATCAGTATACGTCTTGTCCCATTTTAACTCTCCTTGCCTTCTTTCACCTCCTTATCCCCCAACATCCAAGTTCTGACTTCTGATCTGTTTGGATTTTGGTTCTTCTTTAAATCATTGTTTGCTCTTAATGTTTATTATTTATTCACCCAGCTAGGCTCCACTCTCACTTTAAACAGAGGCTGAATGCCTTCAGGGTAACTTGCCATTAATTTGCAAAGATGCAGTTATAGAAAGAGGCAAACAACTTGTTAATTGAGAGCCTTTACCATGTCTCATTTAATCTTTCCAGCCAATAGCCTAGGGGTAAGAGGCATTATTAATTCTCATTTTATAGCTGAAGAAACCAAGGATCAGGGAGTTAAGTAAATTACCCAAGCTCACACAGCTATGAGTAGTATTTAAACTCAGGTGTGTTTTATCTCAGAGCTTTTCCTAGTCTACTGTATGTTTTAGTAAATTCTTCAATGTCTCCTGATAATGAAATTAAGACCAAGCTGATACCTACAGGTGTGTGTGTGTGTGTGTGTGTGTGTGTGTGTGTGTGTGTGTGTGTGTGTGTTTTGTGGGTGGGGTGGGGTGGTGATGGTGGTCATGCCCAGAACACACCAGCCCGAGCCTTGTGGAAGTTACTGATTTCAGAGTCTGCGCTTGGCCTTTTGACAATTTGCATTATAAAAGTGAGAGGGGCAGTAGAAAGGTTCATCTTTGGTCTGGTCCTTGGCCTCAGTGCTGCCTAACTTCTTTTCCATTGTGGCACATGTGAAAAATGATAATATTTGTACAGCATGGTGGTCAGAGGAGCTAAACCAAACCCCTTACTGCCAGAAGCTGAAGGGTCCACATCTCTTACTGTCCCCTGTCCCAGAAACACTAGGTCTTTCCAAGTCATTTATGTCCTTGATACTTTTGGAGAGTACTGGTCATTTATTTTTGTAGAATATCTCTCAAATTGGATTTGTTTGATGTTTTCTTATGATGAGATTGAAGTGACGCATTTTTATCAAGCATGCCATAGAAATGATGCGCCCTTAATGAGTTCATTATATCTGGTGGTACATGATGCCAGTATCTCTTATTATTGGTGATATTGACCATGATCATTTGGTTAAGGTGGTGTCTGCTGTGTTTTCCTCCTGTAAAGTTATTTTTTCCTTTGCAATCTTACAGTGTTCTAAAGGTGATTTTTCACATGTCCCTAATTTACTAATTCTTCTGTAAAAAAGATTCGTCTCTTCACCCCATTTATTTATATTCAGCTATTTATTTAGATAAGTATTGACTCAGGGATATTTCTTTCATTCTATGAATTATAATCCAATAATATCATTATTTATTTTACTACTCAAAGTGTTCTAGCTCTAGTCATTGAGAACTCTCTTCAATCAGCTCCTGTGCCCTTTTGACATGCCTTTGCCCTTTTTGTGGGTTTAGCAAAGGGTTCCAGATTTGTCCTTGATTTATCCTGGAACTGTATCTTATACCAGTCTGATAATCAAAGGAACTCTGGTTCCTTTTATTAAAGAATAATACTTAGACAACCAGATCTGCATGCTAGGTGGCATTCTATATGATTGTAAGGTAGTTTAGTATCAAAATATGATTCTAATTTTAGAATAGAGAAGTACAGAGATTAGCAATGTTGCATACATAATTCCTCAAGATTACCCAAGATAGAATTGCCAAAAAAAGTTCAAACCATGGCAGATTCTGCATTCTGACCCTCTTCACTAATGTGAATGCCTCATTTATTATAAATATGAATCACTACCTGGCAGAAAACGTGCAGATGTACCAGATATATGTGATTTCTGGTTGATGGAATACCAAAGAAAGTATATTCACATATAAAAACAAATTTGGCATCCAATAAATATTTTTGGATCCATTCTGTTGAATGAATCATCATTATCATTAAATAGTTCTTGATCTATATCTCTATTAGTGAATTGTTCCTACTGTTCAGTTGTACTGTAATTTATTTCTGGAATATGATATGGCATATGTTAAATAATAACATAAAAAAATAAAACCAGGTTCACTTTCTGGAGTCCTATGGTTTTGGAAGAAAATCTAACAGGCAGAGTTTACATTCCCTTTGTCATGTTGCTTTAGTGAACTAGGAAACCAAGGCTTAGGTATGTGGGCAGCTCTCATCGGCAAGTAGTGAGCAGAGTAGAGCTTGCATCGAGGGCTAGGTTCTCATCTGCCTGTGACCCTCATAATCTGACCAATTACAGCTCCAGGTATGAAGACAGTATTGCCGGAGACAAATCCCAGGCAGGACCATGTGAGAATTCTCCTTACCTTGTAACCCAGGCTTTTGGTTATCTGTGAGGCTGGGTTTACACTGCTGGGGAAGAGACCTAACAATTCCACTTCCTTCCTGTTTTTCTGTGTTAATCCTCAACATGAAAGCTGCCTCCTGCTTCAGTAGTGGCTAAGGATCTAAGACATACATAACCAGAGAAAGGGAGACATGGTGGCTTGGCAGAATGAGATTGATCCAGAATTGGAGACCTGGTTTCTAATCCCAGTTTTACACTTACTAGTTGTTTACACCAGGAAAGATCTTTCCTCTCCCTGAGCATCATTTACCTGGCCTTAAAATGATAGGTTTGGACTAGATGACCTCTAAGACTCTATTCTGCTTTGTTTGAAATTCTTGGAGGCTTTAAATTTCTTTCCAGAATATCCCTAAAAGAGCCTTGGATTAGCTGCAGTCCCATTAGTGAAACTCTTGTGCCACCTAGTGGCCAGTTCAGAAATCTTTTTTTTCCCCAAAATGACTGCTCACAGGTCTGGCCTCAACCGAAGCAAGAGAACAAAGCCAGTTCAACCTTCCTTTGTGGCAGTGTGGCAAAATGCCAGACCTGGGAGAAATACATGTTTAATTCATGTCCTAGAAATACATTTTCTGTGAACACTGTCACTTCCTACGGCAAAGGCTTTGGTGTGGTGGGCATGTGGTCTCAAGGCCAAGCTCCCTCCGTCAGCAGTACCCAGCGAGGTGCCCTGAAAAACACAATCGGGAAGAGATATGTTTGGGTTACTCTCTGCATGCTAAAATGTTACATAATGGTCTTTAATGCTTTCAGCTGCTCCTCAGTTAACACTCATTAAGCTTGCATACAGTCCTTTCATCCTGTGCCTTCCCCTGCCATCAGATCCTTCTCCAGACATCTAAAGCAGAAAGAAGGACCCCTTGGGGTCCTGCTGACCCTGGAGCAATTCTTTATCATTTGGAAGGTCCCTTTGGACCCATCTAAATAAAGACCACTTCTGAAGCCTGTCCAACCCCCAGTTTGAATCACCTGAGTCATCCTTGAATCTCATGCATCCTGGCATTTGCCAAATGTTGCCACTGATCCAGGATGACAGCCACTACCTGATTGCTCATCACCCTGTCATGATAACTGCTGTTTACCTGAAATAGGAAGTTCCCATATCCTGGTTCCCATATCCTGGTGAGGCAAGTACAGACATTATTCGTGCCCATTGCACACGCAAGAAAACCAAGGTCAAAGACTGGTCAAGCAACTCTCCCCAAGTTTCCATACAGGAAGTGGTTGAATTACAATAGAATGAAAGATTTCTGACTTCCTGTTCAGTTATGGAGTGTTTGGAAATTGTTTTTATGATCTCATTGAGGGGCCACTGGTTAGTTCATTTTTCCCACAAACACTATTGAAAACCATTAACTACTTGTGTCTTGAAAGGCTGTTTTGTTCGTTTCTTGCTAAGCAAGGTAATGTAGTCTGGGGGTAGAAAGAGCACTGGGCTGGTAACCAGAAAGCATGGGTTCTTTTTCGATGTAGTAGTCACCACTAAGGTTGGGGGAACGGAGAGGGGGACAGGAAATCACAACCATTGAGGCTTTCATTTCCTTATCTGTGAAATGATGAGGCTAGACTAAGGTTCCTTGCCTTCTAGAACTTCTTGTGTATAAGGAAAGGATACTTCTGGTTTGTCAGTTTCAGTACCTCTAACCTGGGATCTAACCAAATACAATGATTCAGTGAGGATATCTTTGCTTAGTAACTAAGTATCATTTACCTGGTTAGTCTAGATTGTTCAGGTGTGTTTATCTCTTTACTGATTTTTAAGTTTGATCTTCCTTCCATCCTTCCATCCTTCCTTCCTTCCTTCCTTTCTCCCTTCCTTTCTCTCTCCCCTTTATTCCCTCCCTCCCTCCCTCTCTCCCTCCCTCTCTCCTTCCTTACTTCCTTCCCTCCTTTCTTCATTCTTTCCCTCTTTCATTTCTTTTTTGTTTGTTTGTTTGTTTGTTTGTTTGTTTTTCCCAAGCAACCTGGCCTGTTCTTTGGCACAAGATTCCACTCCTAGGTTGTAAATTCTATTAGGGTATTGATGACACAAAGGTTTCATCTTGAGTGTTTTTCCAATGACTGTTAGAAGCTCTGTGTTAGGATTTCTGAGGCCATGTTCTAAGGCTCTGTGGGAGAGTGATCGATTCACCATGTCTGCTGTAAGCATGAGCTGTGAAAATTTGGAAGGTCAAGGCTATAGCTACATTACCAGTGGAGAATTTGAGAGGAACTACTTAGAAGTAGAGCAGGTTGGGAATCTGGTCCTCCTCGCTTTAAGTTCAGCTACCTCTTACCCAAGTCTCCCCCTTAGAAGATGCTTTTCAATGATGATGATGATGATGATGATGATGATGAAATTAATGGCACTGTGGCAGAAGGCTCTCTGCCTATCTGTCTGAGAAGTCATGTATACCCCACAGATGTATTTCTTCCTTTCTGTGAGACAGAAAGCCTTAATACTTGCCAGGAGATTGACCAGGTGACTTTAATGAATGCTTTAAAGACTCATGCCTTTCTCCCCCTGGCCAGTCCCAGGAGAGACTCCTAAAAGATATGCCCTTAGCAACTGATAGGTGGAAGCAAAAGGACAGCATGCTTGGCTATAGGTAGAAGGACGGAGGGGATAGAAAGGCAAGGAGGCGACGGGGTCAGCCTTCTTGCCCCCACAGAGGGGCATGTGAATGATCAGTGATGGCTGATGGCCTTCCAAATGGCAAAGGCACAGTTCTAGCGAGGCCGGCTGTGAAGGGGCTCCCCACCCAGATGGACTCGCTGTACTGTGAAGGAACATTCTGTGTTCCCTAGCTGGCAGTGAGCGCCCAGCCCATCGGCTGCCCCTGACTGCACACCGAGGGCCCTGATGGCTTTCTCACAGGGCACCCCGGAGCTTCTGCCTCAAGCAGATGCCTGGGCTTTATGTTCTCTTGGAGCAGGCTTGCCTGCGGCGGTCCGTCGTCTTTCTCTCCTTCATCTGGGAGGTAGCACAGCCGTCCTGAGTGTGTGCAGGTAGCCACTGTCACCAGGCCCGGGAGGGAGGAGGCTGCCTAGGTGGAAAACGCAGCCTGGGTTCTGGGCATGAGAGATTCTGGGGCCCATCCAGGGCCCTGGAGCCTGAATGCCGTTTTGTTTGCAGTGTAATATAATCTTCCCTTTTAAAAAGCATTCATGTTGCCAAAATCCCAAGTAAAAGGGATATAGTTGACATGCTGCTGGGGAGAAATTCCCCAAGTTCTGTGGGCCATGACCCCTCTTGATGGAAGGTGTGAGTCTGGCTCTGAGTGTAGATGGGCTTCCCCTGACACACTCCCTACCCTTTATAGGCAGGCAATCCCGAGCAAGGCATCCTTGCTTTAGATTTGGGAAAGACCTCTTGTTGTTTTCTCCAGTTGTGAGCCTTCCAGTCAGCACCTCAGTGCAAGGCCTTTCCATCCTCTCCTCCTCCGTTCTTACTCAGAGCCTATCCAGCTCCCACCAGACTCTGATCTAACAAAGTGATAGCCTTTATAAGCTTTGATGCTGACCCGCCAGAAAGTTAAATAACAGATACCCAGTTATTATGGACTTGCTAAGGTGCCTTGGCTCTTCTTCTGCAAGGTGATTCCTTTTGTTGCCACAATCAGCACACATTACTCAATCAAGAAAAGCCTGAGAAGCCCTGTGTGTTTATTTCTATACCATGATTATCACTACAGGATCAGAAAACAAACATGATTTGGGTCCTGAGGGACCTTGAATCACTGTCAAAGGTAAAGGTAAATTTGTTAGCAGTCAGCTGAGCCGTGGGACTAAGTTTCTGTCTCCAAGGATTCTGTGGAGGACCCTGCCCCGAGAGGAGGTAACACTATTGTTCAGGCTAAGCTGAATTCCAGTGAACTGAGCCGTCTTTGGCCTGGGGACGGAATCAAGAGATTTTTGTAAGCATGCCTTACCCAAGCTACTTCATTGTGTTTCTTTATCCACCTGGCCCCATTTTGTGTTCAGATCTAGCATGTGTTTCCCTGCATTTTATTGTTAGCAGGAGCTGTTCCCATGTATAAATATACTCCTCGCCACCCTCAGTGGAAGGGTCCTCGACAAATAAGTGAACACGAATTTACTGAGTATCCACTATATTCCAGGCACTGTGCCAGGCTTAAGGTCCCTGTAGGTCTTCAAGAGGCTTTCAGATATGAGAGAGAGAGAGAGAGAGAGAGAGAGAGAGAGAGAAATGTTACTGGTGCCACGTAGAAAGACTTATTGGGTTCTGTAGAGGCCATTATTTCTTCTGTGGGGAAGGGTTTGGAAGGGAGAGGGCCAGAAAGCTCCCGACCACCTGGAGTTGTTTTAGAGATGAAAGTTACAACAGGGAACTCTTCCACGTACTCTCAGATCTGCTTGCCAGGCTCTGGTCCTGATGGCTGCCGACTGCCTGTCCACCCTGTCTGGTTGGTGGGCACCTGCATCTGGAGCATGCGTCAGGTTCTTCCAGCTCCCAGGAGAGGGTCAGGACGGCAAGCTGGCAGTATCCTACTTGTCCACAGAGAATCTATAGCCACCTGGAGAGAGGTCAGTCCTCCTTTGGCAATACCTTGCCCCGAAAATCCCAAATAGAGATTTTCTTCTGTAGGAGCTGTGTTTATCTAAAAAACACTCCAAGATGGGGAGAAAAATAAGTAAGTAAAAAAAAACCCAGAAGAAACAACTTACCTATGTTCAGAAACTCGAATGTTGTCCATGAAATCCAGCTAGTGAGCATGGATTTAAGAATTTAAGTGGAATGGCTAAGGAAAAACCTGTTTAATGCACACTTCTGGGCCTACCCCACCAAATTATCATGACAGTTTGGGTGCTCCCAGCTCTTAATGATTGCATCTGTCCATTCACCCTATCCAGCAGAGTTACTGTCCTAGTTATGTTATATAGTATGTATGTTAACATGGAAACACTGTCTACATCATAGATAATAATTCACACTCAGAACCAAAGGCAGCTCCTTCCTTACCTTGCCAATCTCACTGCTCAGTGTAGGTACAGAGAAACTAAATTCTAACATGAATTACTGGAATTGCTAGAGTTCAAGCAGCATGCTCTCTCCCTTTTGTTATTTGTTATTTCATTTCACTTATGTTTTCCTTTTGCTGGATTTCTCTGCTCTTTGCAGGCTTTGGGAAACCACATATCTGCTTACTACAATCTTTAAAAGTGCTTGGAACTTACAAGCCTTGAAATCTGGTGAAAAGCCATGCCTTTTGGAGGCGCCTCTAAGTCCATCCAAACTGGTGTCTCTGAGATGCATCGTTGTGTGCAGTTCATCTTCTCTGAATCTTGGTGGGCTGTGTGAAACCAGGAGCCTTGGCGAGGCAGCAGGAAGGAGGCAGTCTGTCCACCTAGACCCCATACTGCTCCCTGCTGGTGTCATCCGTGACATGAGAAACACAGGTAGCTGCACCTCAGTGGCAGCCAGGTAGAGTCAAGAGCAGCACTCACTTTTGCTTTTACTTATTGAAAATTATCATCCGAGCTATGTGTTCTCATTAAAAAGTAATTCCCAAGTTCAAGAGCAGTAAACTCTCCATTGTCACAGGTTACTTTTAAGCCACGCCTTTTGTCCTTGAGGAAGTTACAATACCCAGTAATGAGTCCTGGAGGGACAGTGAGAGGGAGGAAGGTGGGAAGCACATCACGGAGAAGGATTCACACATAGTCACTTCAGGCTGTAACTTTCTGAGCAAAGAAAATGGGGAGCCAGGGGGATACCTCTCCAGCCTGGCGCAATGGTTGCTCTGTACTTCGGTGCCATAGGGCTCACTGGAGCACAGCTCAGAGCCTCAGTAGGTCAGGCCTTCTCGGGCACTCTGCTGGCAGCTCTGAAACCCAAGGCTTGTCCCAGATATACAACAGCTCCAGTGTCCAATGTCCAGTCTTGGGCCATGTAATTGAATGGAATCATAACCAACTCCTAAGACATGCCTTGTATTCGCATGCCTTCAATAAGTGTTTACCTGGTACTCGCATATGGCAGACACTACTCTAGGCACCAAAAATCCAGTAATGAACCCAACAGAGTTGCTGTCATCATGGAGGTTAATATTCTTGTGGAAGGAGACAGACAATAAACAAATAAACACAGAAGTTATACAGCACAGTATGTGGTAGTGATCCACACCATGAAAAGCAGAAAGCAAGGTAGAAGGGATATGAGCTGCTCTGGATGGTGAGGGAAGGTCTGCAGGTGGGCTGCCCTTTGAGCAGAGTTCCAAATGAAGAGCCTTTCAGGGGGAACAGCAGATGCTTAGTAGAAGGAAGACTCTGGAAAAGAGCACTCTGGACACTAGAAACAGCTACTATTATAAAGTGCTTACTATGTATGTATCGAGTTCTTTGTACACATTGTGTGCTCCCGACATTCATCATCTCCTTTAATTGTCACAACAGTCCTGTGACGCAGGTACGATTATTCTCTCATTTTACAGATGATGAAACAAAGGCTGAAGGATGATCTAGTTTGCTTCAAGTGCTATAGTTGGGACATGGTGCAGCTGAGGCATGAGCCTACCCCTAGTTTGAATCCAAGCCTCCATGTCCCTAACCTCTAAGATAAAGTGGCCTTTGTTGCTTTATCAGAGAACACTCCCAGGGCCACAGGGCTTTGTGTGGAGGAAAAAATACTTTTAAGCAGTAGCGTTGCCTGGAAAATGTTTTGCTTATCATTGCAAATCACTTTCCTTGATGATTGTCTTTCACTTGGAAACATTGTTCAACTAAAGCTGCCTCTCAGGGTGGCTTCCTAAGTCTTTGTTGCATCACTGTTTTATGAGGTAAATGTTATTGCCACCAGCTTGCCCATGAATGCCACTCTGGTCCCTCAGCTTTGTTTCAGGGCTTCCCAGGGGTGCCAAAAAAAAATGTTGCACAGCTTTTTCAAGAACCTGGCATATAGGACTAACATTTGTAAGGTTACTTCATTCTTATGTTAGCACTGAGATCAGAAGAGAGCCATCTTGGTGACAACAACAAAAAACACAGCAATTTGGAATCAGTATTTTTGGTTTTGCAGATTCAGACAAAACCAAACACACAAACAAAACTGCATAATCCTAAGCAGATGACTCAGTAATCCTCTTGAGCCTCAGAGTTCTCATCTAAAAAATGGGAATAATCATGCCAACTTTTTTCTACCCTTTTAGCAGTGAGACATCCCCAGAAGAAGATGCTTCTTGCGAAGGCGCTCTTTCGCCCTCCCCAGCCAAAGCACCTGGTATAGAGCCCAGTTCCAGTCCATAGATGAGAACTACCTCCTGGATGCTATAAAATCACCCTGATAGTTATCCATGTTCAAACAATAGATTTGTATGTTGGCTCTTTTACTGTCTTCAGGAGGCAAAGCCAGGTCACTGAAGGATGTTCCTTCAAGAAGGAGCACAGAAAGCATCCTGAGTCAAGGTGACTGGGAGATCATCTCGATAAACACATTTCGATTTTTAAAAACCCCAAATATAAATATCTGTATGGGTAGCTGGAGATATCATTGATTAGTGGTTAAGGTATGGATTCCAAGCCCATCTCTTTCAGTTTAGATCACAGCTCTGCCACTTACTAGCTGTGTGACCTTGAGTGACTTAATTGACATTTCTGTACGTTTATTTCACTCTTTGTAAAGTGGATAATAATAGCATCTACCCGAGGGTTATTGTGAGATTAAGTAAATGTACACACACACACACACACACACACACACACACACACGCCAAGTCCCTAATAAATTAAGCGATCATTGTATTTGCTACCATTATAAGGAAGGACCAGGTAAGTGATGGCGTCTAAACACAAAAACAAACCAACCAATGAACAAAGAAAAAAGAAAAAGATAAATTCAAGGATCTTCCAGCTAAAACCACCTAGTGTAGGAGAAAACAACTCCAGGACATGAGAAGTATACTATAACTTAAATGTCCAGGGAAGGATATTCTCTAGGAAAAGCCACTCCTTGGCTGAAGAGGCACAGGTGGCTCTTGGCTGGGTGCGGGTGAAGGCACAGTTCCTCGCCTCTCCAGTCAGGAGAGCAGGAGGAATGTTAAGTGCACGCTGCATTGTCCTTAATTAATTTCTTAAGGGCTGCAGTAATCAGGCTCATTAATGTGTTTCATCCTGCCTTTCATTTAGAGAACGAGTAGCAAATGTAAATGCAGTGCACTTAAAAACCTTAAAAACCGTTCGGTGCTAGAGTAGGAGGGGAGAGACTCTGGTACAGTCTCTAAAGAAAAGGGAAAAACCCAGGAGGGCTTCTTTAATTACATGAAAGAGGAGCAATTCTAACTCAACAGCCACAGAGCTTCCCGTGGCTTTTCAGAATATTATCATCTGCATCTGGTTGTCCCTGTGCTCCTGTACTCTGTTTAAAGATGCCATCTCTATCCATATTTATAGCCCTCCCAGCGAGGAGTGTAATCCTGACAAAGGGCAGATCCCAGGGGCCAGGGTTCAGCAGGGCTGTGTTAAAGGGGGCTGCCCCTGAAGTTTGTCAGGGTGTGCAGCAGAAAAGGCTCCAGAGAGGAAGCAAGACCGCCCAAAAGCCCCCAACAGAGGCTTGGCTGTTGGGTCTGGTTAGGGACACAGTCTGGTGGCGTCTGTAATTCTTCGAGGCCCACCTCAGGGTTATACACGCTCTTCTTCACACTAATCTTGGCTGCTCCTCTGAGAGGTGCTTGAAAACATGCCAATTACCTCTTCTCTATAAGTCAGCGTGATTTAGAAGGCCCCTTGTGTGGACCTGGACTGATACTTCCTCTCAGCTATTCTTATTAAATTAATACATAAAGTGCTGGGAACAATGCCTCGCTCTGGTAAGCCCTCCCTAAGGGTTTATCCTCTTGTTGTGACTGTTACTGTTAACCACTGGCAGACAGTGGGCCACAGGATTTAGGAGGTTCTGTCCCTCCAGGGTTCCACACTGGGCTCCCCAACAATAATTGCTATACGAGTCATCACACGAGCAGCCATAGTATCTTGGATTGTGACTCAATCCTCCATCTTCCTGTTTCCCCATCCTCATCTTTGATAATACCTACTTCATTTTTACCCGCCTTCAGTGCGTAAAGAGATGTGAGCCTAGGTCTACACTTCCTCTCCACCCTCAGAATAGGACATGCCTCTGGTGGGGATGGAGGTTAGCTCACAGAAAATGTTAGTAATAGATGCTCAATAAATATATCTTGATCAATTAGCTGCATACAGGGCTCTCTAAATGAATATTAAAGGGTTAATCACCACAATACTTGGCAAATGATTATTTGCTCCACATTTCTTTCCTTTGCCACTACTTCTGGCCTCAGGAAAATGAGCGGGATAAGGGTCTTGAGGTGGAGTAATGAACTCATTGGTGGTTTGACCTATGCTGTACTCCAACTTATTATTATGACCTTCTCCGACCTCTAGGGTCAAGGGAACTAGGCACCGTACCAGTTCTCCCTGCTGTTTATTGTGCTGAGGTGCAAAGTACTTCTTCAAAGTTTAGAGAAGCACTGGAGAGGCGGCCCCCTTCCCAGGCCATTCACAGCAAGTTGGGGCAAACTGGGTTGGCTCCGTCCTCCTCCCTTTCAAATAATGAGCCATTCAGTCTTGGAGAGAGAAATGAGTCAGCAACCCCAGGGCAATTCCAGCAGTCCAGCAGCTGCCAGCTGGGCAGCTTATTTCGAACAGCCAATTAGTATGAGCACCACAAGTTAATTTGAGCAAATCCAGGCACCTCTCCCTGCAAAACCTAGAAGGGCATACATGGAAAATAAAGTTGTTTCACCTTCCATGGCATTGTTCTGCTCCAAGGAACGAGTTTTATTTCTCTCAAAATTTGGCTTCCCTTGACTTGCCAGGTGAAAAATGATGCAAAATTATGAAAACCATCTGCTAAGGGAAATAAACCTGAGCTCAGTGACAGACGTTTTGCTGCCTTTTCAAAGCACATCAGTCAGCCTGTCTTCTAAGCAAAATAGAATTCTGCTCTCAGGGAAAGACAGTAATTATTTCAATTAGCAATTGTATTAGATGTAGAAGGTAATGAGAAATAAAGATGCTGGACCCAGACCAACGATTTACTACATAGGCTTATCTTCCCTGTTCTAGCTAAGATAGCAAATAAACACAGAGTGAATCAGCTATGGGATGATAGGGGCTTCTCCCCCTATGTGGACTGAATCACAATTCATCATTTGCTGCCTAATGAAGAGACAGCACAGCCATGGAGACCACATAGATGTGAGATACCAACCGCATCCTTGATGCATGATGACCTTTCTAGAAAATGGAAAACTGTGATGTCGTATGGTAGTGAAATAATAATTTCGAGATATTTTTGGCTCTATTGCTAACAAGGAAATTCCAAGGTTCTAGAATATTGTTATGCGACATCTTCCTAGACCATTCTTCTTATTTTAAATATATGCACTTCTGGACTGGGAGGAAGAAAAAGAGAGGGGTGGGAAGCAGAGCAAGAGCTAGGACCACCTTGTTCTGGGAAGACTGATCAAACTGGGTTAATATGGCAGAAAAGACTGAGGCAGCAGAGAGTCTTTTTTGCACATGCAGCACATTTGAAGTTTCTGCTTTGATTAGTGCCTCTCTGAGTTACCTGAAAAGTCTACCACTAAAGTAAAAACTGACACAACTTCAAGGAGTAATTGAAAAATCTGTGATCAGAGTGGAAGATTTAACACATTTTTCTTAGTAAGTGATAGATCTAAGAGCCAAAAATACTCAGGAAAGTTATAAAGATTTGGAATAACATGATTAGCAAGTTTGATGTACAGGATGTATGTAGAGCACAGCTCTCAACCATTGATGAATGCACATTTTTTTCTTTTTTAACCAATTCACGCATTGTATTTATGAAAACTGATGATGCATTAGGGCATAAAGTAAATCTCGAATCTCAACAAATTTCAAAGAATTAGTATCATGAGATGGCATCACAATTAAGTTAGAAATCAGCAAAAATTATAACTTAAAACCTCCATACCTTTATACATTTAAAACACATTTCTTAAAAATTCAGAAACAGAAAGCAGATTGTGGTTGCTAGGGGCTGGGAGTAGAGAGGAATGTGAAGTGACTGCTTCATGGGTATGGGGTTTTTCTGAAGGGTAATGAAAATGTGTTGAAACAAGATAGAGGTGGTGGTTGCCCAAGATTGCGAGTGTACTAAATTGTACATTTCAATATGGTTAATTTCATGTTATGTGAACTTCATCTCAGCTACAAAAAACAGTGCTCATATATCTGTGTTTAAATCTCAATCTGCGGATACATGGCTGTGTAGTTTGTGAAAGTTTTTCAAGCTCTACACTTATGACGTGGGCACTCTTCTGTATTGTATGTATTATATTTTCTATATTGTGCTTCAATGAAAAGTTTAAAAATTAAAAACACATTAATTAATAATTCATAGGTCAAAAAATCATACTGTAAAGTATAAAAAACAAGAACCTCATGATACTAAAATCAAAATGCATGGCATATATTGATTCATTCAGATCAGGGGAAATCAGCCATGACAAGATGATGAATTCTCCAAGGTACATGTGAAAGAAAATTTATAGCTTCAAATGTTTATTTGAAAAAAAGAGAAAGGCTTAAACTTAATAAACTGAGCATCAGGCATAAGAAGGTAGAAATAAAACAACAAAATATTCCTAAAGAAAATCAAAAGGAGAACATAATTTTAAATTAAAGAAACAGATAATAGATAAAATAAAGATGATCAACAAAGTCAAAAATTGGTTATTTGAAAAGACTAACCCCTGAAAAGACTGAATAAAGAAAAAAGGTGTGTGTGTGTGTGTGTGTGTGTGTGTGTCTGTATATAGAGAGAGACAGAGAGAAAGAAAGAGAGAGAGAGAGAGAGAGAGAGAGAGAGAGAGAGAGAGAGACACACACACACACAAATAATATTAAGAGAAAGTGTCTTCTCTTTTTCTCTCCCACCTTCTCAATCTCTTTTCCCTTCTATCACTAAGGAGCCACTTGGGAGACAGAAAACACACCAGTAATTTGAGGAAGAATTTAATATAAAGAATTTTAACTAAATGTAAAGTTATTAACCAGGTAACTGAGGAGACAAGAAGAAAATTCTAAGGTATCATAAACATAGCAATTTCAAGAAGCAGATACCATCCCCAGGGCTGGTAGAGGGAGTGAGAGAAAGAGGATTAAATTCTTAAAACTTCAGAAGTTAGGCAAGAGATTCTGATGCTGAGAAGGAAGTGATGCTAGGCTGGTGCTGGTGTCTCCGAGCTCAGGAAAAGGAGCCTGTGAGGTCGGCACTCAGACTCTGAAAGGAGGTACTGGGTCAGCATGTAGTTGTGTCTCAGGATGAAGAGATGGATGTGATGAGGCTGGTCCTTCAAGTTTTGTAGAAGCTGCAAACTAGATTGGCTGTTGCTATGAAAGAAACTGCCACTGATGGAGTAAAGAAGTGGTTCTGGGAATGACATTCACAAGGACCACCAGCAGACAAGAAGTCCACAGGAGGGAAGCAGGGAGGTCTACATCCCCTCTGTTCCTCTAGTGTTCCAGTCTCCCTCGAGCACCTGATTTGCAGAGGTCAAAAGGGAACAACTGGCAAAGCAGAAATGTAGTTTGCATAGTTGTGACCCTAGCATCGCAGAACAGACAATAAAAGGGTAGGTTTGGAGCTGAAAGACAATAAGTTACTAACTGATACACCCCTATTCACTCTCTGTTGCTTTTGATCCTCTCCAGGTTTGGGAAATGGGGAAGGAAAGCAAACTAAAATCTTTACTTACCTGTTACTATTATTAGAGTGCTTTGCTCTCTAGGGACCTGCTGGGTAATTGGAGCTGCTTTTTTCTTTCATGGAGTGCTTTCATGTGAACATATTTCCTTACCCACCACTGCTGATTTCCTTTGACCTGCATGAAGGCACTGTATTCTGGAAGTTGCTCATTAACCTCCATTTAATGCCCCAAACCTTCAGATCCCCTTTAATGAAACCCATTCAGCTCTCCAAATGACCTGACTCTATTTGAGATTATCTAAGATGACCTCGTTCCAACCCTTTTGTGCACATCTGGCACCAAGAAAACATTTATGCATTCTTTGCTCAGGCCAATTTGGGAAATGCAAGTTGATTCAAGCCCAGCAGCACTTTTCTCTCACTCTATCACCAAAGCAGCCATCCAGCCCTGTTCTTGCCTTCTGTGTTCTAAATGGGAGACAGATGAGTCCATTGGACCTGCCTAGCTGCAGAGGACACATGTGTAATTCTCCAAGGGCAACTATTGAAACCCACCTTAACTAGCCAATTCATACCATTAATACTTTCCAAAAAAAATCTTTAAAAATTTCCAACAAACTCCTCTCTCTCAGGCCATTACATTACATGAGTTGATCATTTCTGCATATTTCCTTTGAAAAGGCTATATCTTGAACTAACATCTCACCTTAGAAGTTTGTCATTTGAATCTTGGTGCTTCAAATAAAACTTAATTGACCATCTTTTACACCAATCTTAAATTCCTTCAATTCAACCTATGAGATTAGTGAAACATTGATCCTGAAATCAAATAAAATCAGAAAAGAATAGAAAACTATAAGTTTATCTTACTCATAACTAAAGTTACAAAAGCAAACTATTCAAAACAAACTATTATCAACAAAATCTAGCAGAATATGAAAAAGATAATTATTCATATTGTCGAGTTTATCCCAGAAATGCAAAAATAGGTTAACATGATAAAAATAATTAATGTAATTTATTACATTAACAGATTAGAGAAGGCAAACCATTTGGTCATCTCAATAGATGTAGAAAAAGCATTTGAGAAAAGCAAACTAATTTGTGATAGAAACTCTAAAAATAATAAAGATAACTTATTTAAAAGAATAAAAGCCAAAAAAAACCCACAAAAACTTATGGCAGATACCATTATAAATGGTAAAACTTATAAGTATTTCCTTTAAAATCAGAAACCAGTCGAGAATGCCCAATACCATCATTCTTTTCAACATTATTCTCATTAGTAAAAATAAAAATAAATAAAAGGTATACAAATTATAAAGAAATAAAATAATCATTATTAGCAGATAATATGATTGTCTATAGAGAATATCAAAAAAATCAAGTCAAATGATTATAATTAATAAGAGAATTTATCAAAGTGTCTGAGTATATAAAACTAATTGCCTTAATGTACATCAGCCATAAAAAATATAGTAATGTAATTTTTAAAAGATACTATTACAATAGAAATACAGCTAAAATAAAAGGACATGATCTTTGATAAAGAACTTAATTGAAAAATGTTAAAGACCTAAAACAGATGAGATATACCACATTCATAGGTAGACTCAATATCATAACATGTCAACTATCTCTAAATTCAATGAAATTCAATCAATATTTCAAAAGTTTATCATAGACCTTAATAATCTAATTCTAAAATCTCAAAAGTTTATTGTAGACCTTAATAATCTATTTCTAAAACTTATATGGGAGAGCAAAGGCCCATGAATAGTCAAGATACTTTTGAGAAACAAGAACAAGGGGTGGGTGTGTGATGGGAGGGAGGGTGGTTTGCTCTGACAAATAGTAAGAGTGATAGATCTATGTATGTAAGACAATGTAATATTAAAACAGGGATAGACAAATAAACCAAAGACATAATAGTGAGCCCAAAAATAGATTTATAAAAATATGAAGATTGATCCATTGGCACTGTAGAGCAACGTGTGTATATGTAGAGTAGGGGATGTGGAATGACAGAATGAGCTGTTCAATAAATGGTGTGAGAACAAGAGTTTATCCATATTGGGAAAAATTATATTGGATTCCTTCCTCATACCATATATAAAATAAAATTTGAGTGAAATAAAGAGTTAAACATGAAAAAAACCTTTAAAATTATTATGTCAAAATAGAAGAATATTTTATAACTTTGGGTAAGAAAGTATTTTCTAAACAAGACCCAGAAAATATAAACCATAAAGGAAAAGATAGATAAATGAGAGAAATTTGAATTATTAATTTATTTTTATTAAAGACATCATAAAGAGAGACAAGCAAAAAATTGAGAGGACATATTTGCTGTGTAAATAATAAAGAAAAGATTAGTATACAGTCTTCATAAAGAACTCATAAAAATCAGTAAAAGAAAATTTTAAAAATAGAAAATAAGCAACAAGAATAAAGAGGAAGCATGAATGGCCAATCAATATAAAAATAATTTTGTTAGTGATCAAGAAAAAGCAAAATGAAATTATAGTGAGAGATATTTTCACACCTACTAGACTGGTATGTATTTAAAGTTGAACAACTTTAAGTGTTGGCAAGGCTGTAGTACAATGGGATCTCCTAAATACCTGAAACAAATGATATGGAAAATAATTTGATGAGATCTAGTACAATTGAGATTGTACATCTCCTATGCCTCCAGGAATGTGCCTTTGAAAAACTCTCGCACGTGAGTACCAGGTGATACGTTTGAGGCAGTACTGTTTGTATAAAAATCTGAACACAACTCCAATGTTCTAAAATGGCTAAAACAGTGAAAACGAGTCAACTGTACAACTGAATCTCAAAAATAGAATATTAAGAGGAAAATAATAATGAAATATAATATCTTAAAAACTTGGAAAACAAGCAAAGAAATCAATATTTTATTTAGCAATACACATACATGTGTTAAATTATAAACAATGGCAAAAGGATGATAAAAGTGAAATGTTGAAGCAATGGTTATTTGTCAGGGAGGGCCACAGGGCTATGACTGGCAAGGGCTCACAGGTTGTGCTGCCAGAGAAAATACAGGGGGTTCAGAAAACTTCACATTTAAAGTACAAATAAAGTTTTCAGTATAAGTATGTCATGGATATTAAATGGGGCATATTTATACTAAAATTTACCTATGTAAAATTTAAAGTTAATTGGACATCTTTTTCATTGATCTTGTTTGTTTTTGCCTAATATCCTTGTTCACAGGGATATGATATTTATAACATTCTACTTCTCAAGTTGGTTGGTAGGTGCATGACTGCTCATTTTATTGTTTTATTTTTTAAAAACTAAACAGACTTTAAAGCAAGTCTATTATTGTTTATAATTCTACTTGATA
The DNA here is from genome assembly GCA_004027375.1 of Macroglossus sobrinus. Taxonomy (NCBI): domain Eukaryota; kingdom Metazoa; phylum Chordata; class Mammalia; order Chiroptera; family Pteropodidae; genus Macroglossus; species Macroglossus sobrinus. The sequence goes on along the minus strand of PVKZ01001385.1, from coordinate 278,322 downwards.
GATGGAAAGCTACAAATCAGTCGTAGCTGTAGACTGGGCTGGGGTGTCAGGTGCTGGTCCTCTCTGATCACCAGGGCATGTGTCGAATTGCTTATGGCTGAGCTTTCTCCTTGCCCCTGTCTCTGTGCTTCTGCTGATGATTACTTACCCAGCTGCTACTAAATAGCAGCTGTTGGAATCAATTAAATACACTATCCCATTTTTTTTTCACAACGTCTGGAAGTGTGGGGATTGTTATGTCATACAGGATACACTTTAAACTCGTGTTCCAAGCCATAAAAGATTTTTTAACCATCAAAGAGCCCTCCTATCTCCCCAGCTTGTCATAGAAAACATCAGAAAATAGATCAGAAAGAATATCCAGATTAAAGAGGCCATTAGTTGCAAAATCACCTACCTAGTCCCATGGGAAGAAGCTTACCAGAGGGAGAAAAGACTTACATAAATTAAATTGATGAAAGCTCAATATCTAAAGACTCTTCTTGAAACAGGGCATAAGCAGAGGGTAAAGACCTTTAAAAAAATACAAAGGGCCCCAAAACAAGACTAGGAGATTCCAGAGTAGCACAACCAGAAATGTGGTGGGTTGGGGAACTGCTCAAGACACACAGGAAAGATTCTGACCAGATATGTCATTAATGAGCCCAGGACTGTAAGCAGCCCTGTTTTGCTCATATTGTATTCCCAGCCCTAGTAGCTGACATTGACTTGTCCTCAATAAATGTTTGTGGGTGGAATGCATGAATGCATAATGAGGAAACAAAGTAGTAAAAAAAGTAATAAGGGTTATTATCAAATCCTTAAAAAGAAATAATTAAAAAGGCACATCAGAATCTGCTGCTCCCTCCTACATGTCCAGAGTGAGCAGAACCAAGAAAGCAGCTATTCCTCAAAGATGTTCCTAACAGTATTTCTAACGAGCACCACTCATTAGGAATTAGGCATTTTTCTGCCTAGGCTTGCTTAGTCACTCAGGCACCACTGTTTTATACATCTTTGGTTCCTTCTGGCAGACCTTGAGAGATGATGGCCAAACTTATGATGCTTCTCCTTTTTCCATAAAACACTCTCCATAAATTCTTACATTTAACCATTCATTCAATAAACACTTAGAAAGCATGTGCCAGATACTGTGCTAAGCCCAGGAGATTTAAAGGTAGTATTTCATGGGTGCTTACTAAGTCAGCCACAGTGTTAAGCACATTGCTTAAATTATCTAATTTGCAACCAGAAGCAGTAAATACTATTATTACCCTATTTTGTATTTCAAATAAACTGTTTTGAGGATTTTCCAAAGTACCATGAAAACAGTGTATATGTGACTTTAGAAGTTGTCCCTAACCTGTATTAGTTATCTACTGCTGCATAACAATATTGTCACTCAATTAGCAGCTTAAAACAACACACACACTTATTTTCTCGCAATATTTGTGGAATCAGGAGTCCAGGTATGATTTAGCTGCATCTTCTGCTTTAAGGTCTCTTGAAGGTATTGGCCAGGGCTGGGTTCTCATCTGAAGGCTTGACTGGGGAAGGATGCGCTTCCAAGCTCCTATAGCTGTTGACAGCATTCAGTTCCTGGCAGGTTGTAAGACTGAGGGCCTCAGTTTCTTTCCTACTGTTAATTGTTGGCTACCCTCAGTTCCTTGTCATGTCACCCTGTCCATAGGGAAGCTCGCAACATGACAGCCTTCTCCTTCAAAGTCTACAGAGAAGAAGGTCCCTGTATTCCAAGTTGGGATGGTAGCTGGCTCTGGGGTTTCCTTCTCTGCAGGGCTTGCTGAGGGATGCAGCTCAGTAGTGCTAGCCACTGCTCCTTCCCACCTTCTCGTTTCTCCCACTGCCCCACTCCAGGTCCCTGTGGTGCCCTGAGAGCTCTGAGGGGAATAGAAGATAGAAGTGGGAAAAAAGTAAAAATATTACTAAAACTGGTTATGCCTTTTAAGAACATTATCAAGTCTTCTTTTAGATTTTTTTTTCATATAAAATCATTACTGCTTCTTAGAGTTTTTTTATGGTTTTCATTTTACAGGCCTTAAGTCATTTGCTGTAATTCTTCTGAGGACTGATTATGGTAAATTAAGACCAATGCTATATATGCCAGGTCAGGACAGTAGCTACCCAGGGCTCTCTCACTTAGACCTGGACAATGGGCCAACTTGGAAGCAAATGGAAATTTTAGGACCAGAAGCCACACATAAAGAAACCAATGATACTGCAGAAATGAATGGGAAATAAAACACTAAAACCAGAAATAGCCACCACTTCAAAATGACTATTCTATGGTTTTCTCTGGGGACAGAATTGGTTCCTCAGATTAAACTAATGAAAACACAGAAAGTCAAATGCTTGCCTAAATGCCACACTCACTGCACTGTCTTGGAGAGGAGAGGCAGGGATGAGCAGAGTTGAGCTTTGATGAAACTCAAAACGTTATCTGTTCAGTCACTAGAGGCCTTTGGACCTAATGTTCCTCCATGTGCCAAGGAACGCTTTGACTCAGAACAAAGGCACCCACCAGCGAAGTTCATGGCCTCTGCTGTTCCCGCCATGGCACAGACCACTTTCGCACGGTCCGGACACTAATTCGCTTTTGCTGACCGCCTGCCTTAGCCCTATTCCTGAAGGACAGCATAGTTAGAAAGTTTCTTTTATGTTGCTTCTTTTAAATGTGAGATTAAATGCCCTAGAGTGGTTTTGAGGCAGTAAAAACTATTCAGAGGTTAATGTTGCTTTTAAAAATTAATATTTAATTTACTAAAGTTACAGATTTAAAAAACTTTTTTTACTTGAAACTAATAATAAAATTAAATTAAATTAAAAAATTAAAATAAAAACATAAAACCTAACTTTTCCTGAAGCTTTTAAGTTCTGCACCGAATCTTATTGTTCTTTATATATTCTATATAGCTTATCATATTTTTAAAAGTATATTAAAGTTCTTTGAATAATATGTGATCCTATTTCTAAGCTTAGCTAAGTTAATACCTTCAAGCATTTTAAATTTCATTTATAAATCAATGTATTCTACTTTTTTTATTACTTCAATGTTTTGATTGAATTAACATAACTTCCTAAGTATTGAAATAACACAGAACACTAAAAAAATCTAATTTATAAATAGGGTTAACCTTTGCCTCTTATAAATAGTTCAAGACTGTTCAAAACTTAGTAAAATTATAACTTAAAAATTGAAAGCAATGATTCACACATTACATATTAACATTCAAAAATCTGTTAATTTTAATATTAGACCAAATTGTCTTAAACAGTACAGGCCCATGAAATATCAATTATGTGTTTCTTGCTCACACAAAATATTAATATACAAGAGGCTTATTTCTTTAAACACATCAATACTTTCATCTAAACCAACCTGGGGTTGAGTGAAGCTTAACCACCATATTGGTTTCTTAGGGCTGTCATAACAAATTACTATAAACCAAATGGCTTAAAAACACAGAAATTTATTCTCTCACAGTTCTGGAGGCTGGAAGTCTGAAATCAATGTGTTAGCAGGGCCCTGCTTCCTCTGGAGGCTCAAGAGGAAAAGGTTCCCTCTCTTTGGCTTCATCACTCCAATCTCTGCATTGACCTTCTTCTGTCTCTAACAAGGACACTTGTCTTAGGCTTTAGTGCCCACTTCGGTAATCCAGTCAGAATGATCTTATTTGAAGATTCTTCATTTTATCTGCAAAGATCCCTTTTCCAAATAAGGTAACATGCATATCTTTTGTGGGGCCATGATTCAACACACTATACTGTTCCAGGAGTGGGGTGAATTGCCACTTAGATGGGATGGTCAGGGCAGATCAAATGAAGAAGGAGACATTTTGAGTAATGACTTGAAGGAAACGAGGGAGTAAGTTGTATGCAGCATTTTAGGCAGAGGAACCAACAACACAAAGGTCCTGAGATGGAAGCATCCCTGATATGTTCAAGGATGAACAAGAGGATGATGTAACTGGAGTGGTATGAGTGAGGGGGACACGGAAGGGAAAGATGTAGAGAGGTGACAGTGTAGATCAAGGAGGTCACTGGCATCACTTTAATAAGATGGAAGGCCATTACAAGGTTAAGAATGAAGGGGTGACATGATTTTACTTAAATTTTAAAAGGCTTACTCTGCCTACAGCCTGGAGAATAGACTATAAAAGGGGAAGGGTGAAAACAATGAGACCAATTAGAGGATATGTAGGAATCTAGGCAAGAGATAAAGGCAGTTCAGATTTGGAAGTAGCACTAGAGCTGATGGCAAATGATCAGATTCTATTTTTATGCTAAAAAGAGCTAAGACAATTTTTGATATATTGGATGTGGAGGATTGTGTTACCATAAACCAAGATGGACAGGGCTGTGAGTAGAGCAGCACTGGGTGAGAAGGAATGAATCTAGATATTTAAAGGGAATTTTCTATATGAGTTTAGAGTTTGACAGTGAGAGAAGTCTCGGCTATGGACATAAATTTGGGAGTTGTCAACATATAGATGGTATTTAGACCCATGTGACTTGATGACATAACCGAGATAGAAGAGAGGCCTGGACCAATGTCAGAGCCCTCCAGCATTAAGATGCCATACAGAAGAATGAAACTAGCAAAAGAGACTGAGAAGGGACAACCAAGAGAAAGTGGTACCCTGTAAGCCAAGGAGCTGTACCCTCCATGGCTTAGAGTCTGTATTTAACTGTGGTATTGTCCTCTATGTGATGAAAGTGAGCTCCTTAGCAGTCTAGGTGACACTTTTTATAGCCCTAAATTTTCCTCTCCAGCTAAATATCTTTTGCCTTTCTGCATAGACTTCTGCAGGGGAATAAAATGGATTTTAATAATTAAAAAAATTAAGGAGATAAAAATCAAGAAATACACCTCAGGATAGCAATAACATTTTTTTTCAAAGTATGTTGATAACTAATTTACATATTTTACATAAAATGTGCACATCACATGCAAATGCCCTTTGCAATCATTGATTCTTAGGAAAATTCCAGTTGGTCCCATAGCAATAGTAAATTTTACATTATACCCTGCAAGTTGTCAAAGGCTATCCAAATGGCACGTTGGATAGTCATAAATCTGGTCATGCATTTTGAATCATGTAGGAAGCCACTAAGTATTAGTCCCTTTCATGCTCCTTGAAAAGCTATTGGAAGAAACTTAGTCACTAGTGTAAACTCTTTTTGAGCTCAGGGTCCATCTTATTTTCCCCAGTATTTTTCTTAGTGCCCAGCACAGTGCCTGGTTCACAGCAGATACTTTATGAAAGTTTACTCAGTGAATAAATGGATGAATAGAGCATGCTAATTCACTGAATGACTTCAATAAAAAGACTTTCTTGGTCACGAACTGACACACAAACACATAATTATACTCAGAAGTTGCATTAAATTTATTGCATACTTTTTGATTCGATCTCTTATACGTCCTTTTTCTTTCGATAACATAAAAACTCACAAGTGTAGGCTTTCCTCCCCAGAACAGGCAAGGTATTTTTCTGTCTTATGTGGACCACATATATTTCTAAAAGGAATAACTAGTCAGAGAGAGGAGAGACCCAGCTTTCTAATCAGCACTACTGTTGAGAACAGATGTTATTTTATTTTTCATATATCTCTTGTTTTCTTTGCTACTATATCAGGACTTACAATTTTCCATATTCTCAAAGTAAAAAAAAAATCTCATGAGAAGGCAAGCAAACCAATGTTATTACTGAATATATCACACAGTGCATATGAAAGACTATATCACAGGCCAAAGAAGTTTAAAATAGTTACTTGCAAACCAATCAAAAGGACCATCTCATAAGCAGCCACCTTATTAGATGCATAATCAACAGTCTACTTAGGACGCTTTTTCATTGGGAGAGATAGAAATTCATTTTGTCAGAGTGTTCCAGTTTTTTGTATAATTCTTTGCTGTCTCCAGAATTTTTTTCAGAGAGAAGCTATAAAATTGATAGGCTTGGAAGCTAAATAAAACACAGTAGTCTACTTTATCATTTACTACTAGCTATTTAATTTGAGCAGTGCTGTGTGAGGATATTGACCCTGAGATTAAAGCTAGAGAACTATAGATTCTAAGATTCTGTGGACGCATAAAGCTCCCCAGCCATGGCCTAGCTATGGTGACAGATGATAATGAGATTATACTCAGAGGCCATCTTTTATCTCAATGGAGCCCAAGAGCTATCATTTTTTTAAAAGTAGTGAATTATACAAACAATGCTTAGCAGTCCTGCAATGCTGCTTCCTTGGACCCTAAATGTATCGTCAGGCAGCCTGCCATTTGTGCACTGAAGACAGGCATTCTCCAATTCATTTAGTAATTGGTCTGTTGGCTGGTTGACTGGTTGAATCAATTGTTCCTTCATTCATTTCAACCCACCTGGACATGAGAAGTATCCTTCTTCCTGAATATTCCTTGTATTCATCATTTTTTTCTTACCTCCATGCCTTCTCCTCCAACTGCGAAGCCCTCTTGAATCTCCAAAATCAAAACTCGACTCCTCCTTTCACACACAGCTCAAGTTTCACATCTTTCAAAAAAATCTTCAGCAAAGACTTTAGAGTAAATTGGTTTTGAATCTAAATCCTGACTTTACTACTTGTTAGTGACAGAGCTGAGGGCAATTCAGTCTGAGTCTCAGCTTATTTGCCCATAAAGCAGAGATTACCATTCTTATTTTATTTGGGTCCCTTTGTAGAAAAAGAAAATAATTTAAAAATAGCTAGTCCTCACTATCTCCAATCCTCTCCTCCCTATCTCACTTGAACCCCTTCCAGGCAGGTGTTCATCTCCACTTCTGCACTGAAGCAGCTTTATCAAAGTCACCAAAAAACCTCAAGGCCAAATCAGTAGTTGGTTATCAAGCCTCAAGTTATAGCACTTGGCACAGCTCTGGTCTCCACCGACCCTTGGTTCTCATTCTATACCACTGACTGCTCTTTCTGTCTTCTCAACTGACTCCTCATTTCTCTAACCTCAAACATTACAAATGCCCAGGGGTCAATTCTCAGATGTGTTATCATCTCTATTGACACTTATTGTCCATGTGATGTAGTCTGGTCTTGTGGCTGTAATATCGCTCCTATACAGGTGACTCCAAGATTCATATATTCAGCCTGGACTTCCTCCCTGAGGAACAAATTTCTTTATCTGGTTGCCTTCTGGACATCTTCACTTGGTCATGTGTCTGCAACATCAAAAACAAAATTCTTTATTCCCACTACCCCCACATCTATTGTTGATGCTATCTTCTCTATTGCAGTAAAAAGAAATTTCACTGTTCTACTAGTTCACTCCAAAACCCTGGAAATCACCATAAGACACCTCTCTTGCTATCCTATCCAAACCATCAGCAAATAGATTTCTACATCCTACACATTTTTTAATATTATTAGATTATCCATATCCATAACTTTAAATTGCTAAATAGCATTCTGTCAATAACAAAAACTATACATACACAGTACCCAGCGCTGTTCTAAGTGCTTGACATATAACATTTAATCTCGATAACAACCTATGAGATAGGTAGAATTCTATCCCCATTTTACAGGTGTAAAACTAAGGCACAGAGGAACTTGCCCAAAGTCACACAACTAGTAAGTGAAAGGGTTGAAAGATAATCCAAGCAATTTGACTCCAGTCATGTGCTTGATGACAACGCTTTCCATTTATCATGTACTTGAATATTTACATTGTTTAGAAGTTTCCAGTATTATAAATCATGTTGTTTTGACCACCTTTGTGTGCAAAGCCTTTTCTGAATTTACAATTATTTTTTTAGCATATATTCTCAGAAGTCAAATTGTTCAAAGAACATAAACATTCTTAATCCCTAAAATAGCTACCCTATTATTAGTAGCCATTGGCTCTTTGAAATTTAAAGTTATATAGTTATTAGGAAATTTTTTTCTAGAGAATAGAAAGAGATTGGTCTGTTGCTTCTAAGATCACAAAACACTCAATTCTGACTTTTAAATTTATTCGCACAACTGAATTTGACCTACTTTGGCTCATTTGTTATTGTTTCAAGATCCTCTTCTATCCAGCATCTGGACCTGAAGGAAAGATTAAATAGAACTATATTTGCCATGGTTGTATATCAACTGTGAGCACAGATATTTTATTTCTCGTACCTTATGCTTAACTTTGACATCACAGGTTTGGATAATGAATAGACAATAATAAGCAACCTATCTCTTTTGCATTATTTCTATTCAGCCTTCAGAAGATCCACGTGCTATCATGTGGAACCTGTAAATTATGTGTACCAACACTATCTTTTCGAGAACTTCACCTCTTACTCTAGAAGTAGTTATATGATCTTCTCTCAGTCAAACAAAACAAATAAGACAAACAAAACAAGACAAAAAAAACCCTACTAGGACCTGTACCTCAGAAAGGGGAAAGTCTCAGAAGCCACTCCTCTTCCTTTTTTCTTTCTCCATACACTGGACTGTCTCTTGGCAGTCAGCTGTATTGCTGGTTCTTTCTATGCTCTCTTCTGAAACTAAAAGGTTGGAAGCCTGGGAACTATATTTCCTAGAATACAAAGCCAGAAAGTATCCCAGTTTAGATTCTGCCAGTGGCAGACAATTATGAGAGATGAGGAAGGCAGAAAGGTAGCAGAAGCCATACATATTCTTCCTGTAGCAAAAGACAAGATTTTACAGTGGCCTATGGGTATTCCTCCACAAATCACCTGCTTCAGAGGCAGTTTCCAGACCTGACCTGTGCGGCAAATAATTCCCTGAAAGTTTGCAAATATGAGAGCTAACTCTGAGTTCCTCTTACCATTTTTTCCCATAGGCTTTCTGTTTTATATACACCTAATTGCCTATTTTTAAACACTTTCCTGCTTCAAGTACCCAGCATGATTTCCGTATTTCTAACTGAAGACTGATTGATATGTTCCATCTCCTAATTTATATAAACCTGTGGTCAGGCATTCACTGAACTAAGAAAAAAATATCTCTAATTTAGATTATTGTTAGCAGAGCCCAACCCATAAATCGTTAGCTGATTTTAACTCCAAGAGTAGTCCTTTTGTGGGACTTCCTTTTCTTCCTCTAGGTTTTGGAGAATTCTACATATTAAAGACCAGATCTAGAGGCGGGGTGAGGAATGCAACACCAATATCATCAATGTACCAAAGTGATACCTTAATGGTTACAACCATACATGTTTATTCTTAATATTTTTAGCTCCTTTTCACTTTATTTCCCTTGGATTGTTTGTACATATTTATGATTGTGTTAAATTTTTAAGGGCCGGAAAATTTTAGTTTCCTAGCACTTAAGAAATGTTCAAAGATCTTGATTAAATTATATGTAAAAAAAAAAAATGTAAATGTGTGTGGTTTTCTATTTGCCCTGAAGGAGTAAATAGCAGCTCACACATTTCGCATTTAAGTTCAAGTTAGCAAACATAAGCAGATCATCAAGCCTCTTAGGTTCTCCATTTTGATTAGCAGTTCCATTTCATTCCAGAAATTTTTCCCTCCCATCTTCCAGCCCATGTTGATGATGATTTACAATTTTACATTTCACACCTGCTTTAATCTCATAGATTTTAGATGGCTCCCTAAGTGATCCTTATGCACTTAAGCTTCCGAACCACTGCAATCAATGAAAACAGAGCTCCTTTTCTTTGAAATACCTATGCAAGGAGTAAAATGCAAAGAATTTAAAGACTTAAGAATTCTTTCTAGAATTTATACTTGAGAGGTAACATATAGCATCACAGAATTTTGGAGCCGGAAAGGTCCTTACAGAGCATTTGATGATGAGACCCTCATTAATAAAGTCAGCAATCATATCTAGAGTTACATAGGCAGTTTAGGGCAGAACAAAAGTCAAAACATAGGTATTCTGAATTTAAATCTAGTACTTTCTTTAATATGGTTGTCATGTACTACTGTGTGTGTGGTGAACTGAGCAACTATGTATGTCAGTCATACTGAGAAGACATGCATATGTATTAGTAGTTTTCTGAAAGGCAGCAGTAAAGTTCTAACAAAATCAGTGTACTACATAATTTTTCAATAGATGCAAGTAAAATGTCTTGAGGAAGGGATACCACTTTCTGTGCACAAAGATGTCATGTGGATCTGTGACAGGCAGTCCCCCCACCCTTTTCTTCAACATAACCTTATGATTAATAAAGAATGCGCAGGTGCTAATCTCAATAACAAATGCAATACAGATGCTGTTTATGAAAATTTGTTATGCAAACTTGAAGTGGCTGATATAGAACAAATTTATGAAGTTTTGCTGCATAAAATTGTAACTCTCTAAAAGAACTGCAAATTCCAAAACCAGATGACCCATTGAATTGCAAACCACATTCACAGTCTGCCATACAGAGGTGCCGCAATATATAGAGTGACATGACCCACAGGCTTATTGATGAGCCTTGGGACCTCCGTGTGTAATTGTTTGCACTATAAGCCTTTAGTTCAGAAGTTATATATGATAAAGCACTCTGAACCGCAACTACTGCCATTAACAGTTCACCATATGCTAATTTAGGAGACAGCACACTCTAAGAACTGGAGATGATGCTATAAAAATAAAATGTAACTCCTCCTCCCACAAAAAACCCCCACAGCAACAGCATTGCCCATTCTAACATTATTTCTGTGTGAAGACTAGTCTTAAATTGCAAGTATTTTAAATTATATGCTGTGTTAAGGAGTGCAACGCTTACACAAAATGCAGCTTCCATTTAAAAAATTTTCAGGCCTGTAAACAATTCTAACCCCAACTCTTACACCTGAAAGACAATGTGTAAAATTGGAAGGAGCCCTGAGAGTTTGCCATTTAGTATTACATTTAGTGGTCCACCAAGGGCATATAATTCTCTGGAAAACATCCCAGATGTCAGATCTGTTTTTGTGTGCTTTAAGTGAGAGGTGTCAGTGTGTAGAATAACGCTTTGGTTATTTTTACATCAGGTGCTAACAGGGCTTAGTTTTGTTGCTAAGTCACCTTCACAGGGTGTCATCACAGGGCTTACTTTCATTATGCTTACCCAATCAATTAAAAAAGAGGGGCACATATTCTTATTGACCCTTCCCTGCAAGATAAAAAGATTAATGAGCTAATAAATACAAAATACTTTTAACCTCACGAGAATATTAGCCTACAAACACCGGGCAGGTCATGCCCTGTAGTCTATGTGGTGGGGGGCACCAGCTGATAAACAGAACTGCAACCGCTGCCCCTCACTCCCACCTATTGAACTTCCACTGCCTCCACCCCTGAGGCTGATGCAGGTGACTTCACCGAGTCCTTGGCCCTGGGCCATCAAATACAGGCTGTGCACATGCCCAGGGTGCTGGTGATGCAGGGGCACTGAAATTTCTAAATTTTGATTTTTTAGTATTCATAAAAAGTATCTAAAAGCTGACTGAGAGGGAATTTAGAGTTCTGATGGAGGTTTACATTTATTCTATGCTTTATTGTTCTTATTTGGAATTACACAAATGTGGGTAGGGTGGTGCCATAATTATTTCAGTGCTTGGGGCTTCTAAAGGTCATATTATGAGCCCAAGTCTACTAACTACTTTTAACTGAACTTCACCCAGAAATATCAACAATTTATTTCCAAAAAAATCTTTCTTCTCAAGCAAGTAGTTTTCATGAAGGACTAAATTCTCCCACCAATACACTTATCAGAACACCTTGGATGGTGCCACGAAACTAAGAAAATTAAATCTCCTTTGGCTAAGGAGATTTGGCCCATGCTTTGAGATAAGGACTGGTCTAAAAGGTCTAGACCGAAATTTTAGAACTACCATCTCAGTGACTTGCAGATAAGTTTAGGATCCTAGAATTTGATGACAAACATTCTTCAGTTTTTTCCAACTAAGAGAGGGGTTTGGCATGTTCTTGGTGAACCCTATGACCCACTGCCACTTGTCACTTCCAAAAATATATGACTTCTCTATTTCTCTTGCACCATCACTGAGGTATGTATGTGCATAAAAACAAAAGCTGTATATTTCCACCATGGGTTTTCACATTTGGTTCCCCTCCAGACACCATTCTGAATATGACACTCTGCTGCAGAGTACTAAAAATGGTGCTTTCCTCAAAATAAAATCTTTAAAGATCCCTTAGTAGCTATTCGGGGACTGGAATTCAATTTCAATTCTCCACCCTTTGGCCAGCTGTAGATTCAAAATGCTTATATAAAACAGAGAGAGTATGTACTTCATGGCAACTGTGATTTTTCTTTTGCAATAAAAATGTGTCCTATAGTAACCACAAACTATATTTTTTTTTTTTACTTAGAAAATACACAAAGCAATAAGGCACCTCAACAAGAAAAAAGATTTGTTTTTAAAATTTATTTTATAGGTAGCTTTGATATAGCTTTAGATAGTCCGACTTACTACAGAGTTTGTGAAATCTAAACCTTCAAATCATAATACTCTTTATTTTAGGCCATTCTATCTAAAAGCATGACTTTACAAATCCTTTTATTACAAGTAGTTCTTGCACATAAATGTAACATCACAATAGCAAAACAAAAAAAAATGTAAACTTCTTTTGCAAACTACATAAATACTATAATATCTGCCTCGAAGTTATTCTTACTTTTAAAATCAGAATATACTCTAAATGCTTTACACAGAAAACTTTGGTCAGTAGCCTATGTGTATGGAACATGTTTTTCTTATTGATTTGCCTTTCCTGTTGCCTACTTAAGTCTTGGAAGGAGAATACTTTAAAAAAAGGACCCACATCAAAATTCAGTCCACAAGTAAGACAAGTACTGGAAGCATGCTGATCACCATGGGCAAATGAGAAAATTATTTCACATACTAACTCTGACAAGCCACCACTGGTACGGAGGTAACTGAAAATGAGGACCCAAGTCGAGCGCATATTTGATCCTGTATGGAAGAAATTTAGCCTGCTTATCAATATAGCTTTTACTCTGCTGTACATCTCTTTTCAAATGAATCACCTTTTCCTCTTAGAGTACAACAGGTCATTTCTACAGCTGTAATCGTAGACTAGAAAGCCAGTGAACTTATCTCACCATCACTATCCTTGATGTCTTTAAATACAAATTTGAAATGCTTAAATATACAGGTGCGTTTACACACATAAGCATGCCTAGAGGACCACATCAAGGCTTTTTTTTTTTTTTTTTTGCTTCAAGATAAATTTTTAACATATACCTGTAAAGTAAATCTTTTTCCTCAGGATATTCCTTCAGTTAAAAATCAAGTTTTATCTGAAGCCCTTCTGACTTGTTATTCTGAGATTCCTATTGAACACCTAGCTACTGGCCATGGTTTCTCTGAGGAAAAAAAATATCATTGCTGAAGCATTTTTAAACATTTAAATGCATGCAGAAAGAATTACATAGGCTTTCCAAGCAGTTACATAAAGTGGCTCAAGTAACATTATTATTTATTTTGGCCTAAGCCTTTTACCAACATCTTTTCAAACACAAAGAGAATGGCTACAATATGGCAGCAGAGCCCAGAATGCATGGCCAGGAGGCGGTGCTCCAAGCAGTTCCCAGGACAGCAAGCAGGAACCCACTGTGCTGTCTTCCCTCTTTCTGTGCATTATCTCCAAATGCACTGTGTCCTCTCTTTATTGCTCATGCTTTTAAACTTTGTAGAACAATTCATTTTTTTTTTTAATCTAGCAATGATTAATTCAGACCTCAAATAACACTGTGCATGGGCTTTGTTAGAGACAGGTAACCATTCTCAACAGCTTTTCCCAGTGGAGCCTGGGGTGAGCAGAGGGTATCTACAGCTTAGGAACTGCTCTTGTTGCAGACTGTGCTTTGGCTGATACTATCCTCCGTGTACTGACTGCCGGTCTCACTCCTGCTGAGGACGGTGGAAAGGATGCGAGAGGGGCGCCTCTCCAGGTTCTTCTCCTGAGAGAAGCAGCAGATCATCTTCTTCATGGTGCTGTACATGTCTTCATCCTTGTAGGAGTAGATGACAGGGTTCATGAGGGAGTTGAGCAGTGCCAGCAGCAGAAACCACCTTTTCACATGCTGCAGGCCACACTGGGTGCAATTCAGGCCATCGAGCAGCAGAACCACCAGGCCCGGGGTCCAGCACACGACGAAGGCCCCTGGAGAGAGAGAAAAGCAAGCAACAGGTAGTCAGACCTCAGGCTCCCTGTTTAGGTTTCTTCTGGCCCAGCCTTCTGTCAGTGGCATAAAGACCTTAAGAATTTGTTTTGACAACTGCAAAGCAAACTTCTACCTTTCATCTGAGTGTTTTAAGATCTGGGCTTGTTACAGGCAAACAACTGAAAACCCTTCGACTATTAGCCACATTCTATTTCGCCTTATCTGCTTACTCAGGTCTTGTATTAGGGGCCTACATTTACCTTCTGCTTAATAAGCACTAAACATCTCATCTCTGTTGGTTCTCAGAACCACACTAGGAGGCTGCTGCAGTCATTATCCACATCTTGCAGATGAGAAAACTAAGGCCCAAATCCAGGGGCATATGTGGGCAGGCCTCACAAACTTACCATCAACTCTGCCGTTCTCTAAGTCAGATTTTATAAATGCTTTCCTAAAAATAAGACAAATATTGTCTATGGCATTCTCCTAGTCATTTAACTAAGTCAATTGCTTAAAGATTTTATTCTTTATAAATCCATATTGGTGTTTGGTAAGCTCTAAGCTCTTTTTGACATATTCACAGGCCATCTGCTTAATAATCTGCTCTGGATTGAGGTTTGTCATAAATAAATCTCTTTCATGATGAGATAAAGATGTGCTTTTTAGCACATGCATTTATTTAGCACCATTTTAGCACCAATAGCACATGGAAGGTAGTGTCTCTGAGTCCCTACCCATCTGACCACATTTAGCTTATCTCTAAACTTTCTGACATGTTTTTCTTAAAATATCCCCCTACTTAGTCATCATAACCTCAGATAACAGTGACTATACAGTACTTACTATGAGCCAGGCACTGGTGTAAATAAATGCTTCCCTTTACTAACTCATAGAACCACACAATTAGGTAGGCATCATTAGCATCCCTAGGAAACTGAGGCACAAGAGAAGTTAAGTAACTTGCTCATGATCAAACAGCTTGCAAGGGACATCTAATTTTTAACGTAGGCAGTCTTTCACCATAGGCTGTACTCTTAATTACAATATGACCTGCTTCCATACTGTGATGTGGTTGCTTTCTTCCAAAGTCCTTGTCATTTCTAAACGTCTTTGATTATTCATTCAATAAATATTCATTGTGAGCTTACAGTGTGCCAGGAGCTATACTAGACAGTGAATGAGTGAAGACTGCACATTCCAGAAGCTAAAGTGCTAATGAAGGAGATAAAATAAACAAGCTACTCTGCAAACCACATCACCAACCAGTTATTCTTACTGGTTAGAATTAGTCTTGGACAGTATTTCTCTCATTTTATCTTATTTCTGAGAGGTATAACAATAAGCAAATCAAATCAAGAACTACAAAGAGGCAGTGTGAGGCCATGAAACACCATACATAAGTTTTGAGGTCAGACAGGTATTCCCAGCAATTCAAGAAGGAGGAAAAACACCTCTCTGAGCCTTCATTCCCTCATTTATAAAATAAAGATAATAATCCATAAGGTATGGGGTGGTTGTGAGGGTCAGAGGTAATGGAAAGTGGTACCCAACACTGAGCTGGGTTCCCTATGTTAAAATGCTTTGTAAAAGACATCTGTCAAAAGTAGATATCTAAGAGGTATTAGGATAATTTCCCATTTCATAATTACAGCTTACTAATGGCTCCTTTTCTTTGTCATTCTGTATTATTTTTTATCAGGCTGACATATATGAATAAAGAAGTGGACTTGGAGATAAGAGCAGAGATTTGGATTCTAACTCTTCACTTACTGTACAAGTCTAGGAGATCCGTGCCATTGGTCTGGGTTTTGGCTTCCTAAGCTGTAAACTGGGGACTGTAAGCTAATTCTAGGTTTTTGAAATTGTGGGTCTGGACTCCTTAGTGGGTATAAAATCAATCTAATGGGTTTAGACAAGTTTTTTTTCCCCCTTTAATGAAGAGATGGAATGAAAAGGCTTAGATCGTGCTACATCAACTAAGTGAAGTATTATTTCATAAAACTTCTGTTTCAATTTTACAAACTGTATTGGTTTTTTCAATTTTACAAACTGTATGTATTGGTTATAAAGTAATACATTATTTCTTACTGTTGCGCTAAGTCAAAAAGTTTAAAAAATACTAGTTTAGATCATCTTTAAGGCCCCATTCAACTCCAGTGGTTTGTATTTCCCATAAGTCACACTTTTGTTCTGTTTGTTATCCCCAAGAAAGGACTGCTATGTTGTCAAGAAGGAAGAAATAAATGAACCAGACATCAAAGCTGCAGCTACCAATTTTGATGTAAAGAGTCCTTTCTGTGTGAAGTTGCATAATTCCAAAAAAATTCTGATCAAGGTCTTATGTTAATGAGGTGGGGAAAATATTGATTAACTTTATACTTTGTTAAATATACATGTCAACATTTAATACAGTATGAACTTTCAAACCAATGGGAGGGGAAGAATGGAACTAAAGGAAAGAGGAAAAAAAGGTTCTCAAATCAAAAGAAAGGAGGAGGGAATGAAACATAGAAAAGTGGAACAAATAACAAAATAAACGCTATAAATTAGCCCAAATATACCAATAACCAAACTCAGTGGTAATTGTGGTATAGTTTTTACAAAGCTGGTGAATCCAAACAGTTTGATAACCTAACACTGCATCCATATGTGTAAAACCATGAGAAAAACAAGATCACATAAAATTTATGATATGGTTATTCCTGTAGGAGAGAGGGGGCCACTGGGATGGGACATATAGGTGGTTGTTAAAACACTGGTAATGTTCAATTAAATTGGGAGACAAGTATATAACTGTTTTTAAGAAATTATTCTTTAAATGCTAATTCTTTAATCTGTACATACATCTTATATAATTTCATTTGATATATATTTCACACATATATAGATACACATCAAAAAAAAGAATAAAAGTAAGTTGCCAATATGTTTTCCTAAAAAATTTTTTTTTTAAATGGAATTTCTTTTACCCCAGCATAAAACTCTGGTTTGGATTAGACAGGGAACTGAATAAATCTTCAAACTGATGTTATATTCATCATATGTGGTAATTCCTATATATTTTTCCTTTGTAATGAATTAATAATTCATTCAATCAACATCTGACAAACTTTTCATTGAGTAATGATTATATGCCAGGCACTGTTCTGATCATTTTATACAAATTAACCATTTAATCTTCATAGCAACACTTGGAAATAGGTACTAATACTACTCTCGTTTTAAATTTGAAGAAACTGAAGCACAGAGAAGTTAGATAACATGCTCAAAGCCATACAACAGGTAAGTGTAAGAGCCAGGATTTGAACCCAGTAAACCTGGCACTGGAGTCTGTGCTCCTTTCCACTTGCTAGGCTGCTCAGCAGTGGGCTATAAAGAATCTTATTACTAAAATCAGTGATATGAAGAGGCACAGCTTTTAAAATCTTGTTCATAGTATGTAATATCTGACTGTGAAGCTGCATATATCACAATTAAGTCATTCTTTGGTTTGCCAACAGAAAGATTTTTTCTGGTGAAGGAAGGAAGAAAGACTGGAAGGAAGGCAGGGAGGGAGGGAGGAAGGAAGGAAAAGAGGGAGAGAGAGAGGGAGAAAAAATCCAACAAAAATATATGCTGGCCATGGGAGTAAGGAGAGAAACGCACGTTTGCCAACCTTTTCTTTATACTGTTTCCAAGAACAACGAAAGGCAGGTCTTCTTTATCAGAACAGCCCAAATACAATAACTGCTAGAGTAGAGAAAGGGTCTTCAGTGGTGCTGTCTTTGGTGATGATTACACTCCAGGCAGTAACCCTAGGAAACACCATGCATCCCATGACTCCTCCACCTGGCAGCAAAGCTCCCCTCCAGGCACATCTCTGAGTAGCTGCCCAGTTTATCTAGCAGTTCATTCTTTTGGAGTTTTTTCTATATG
This sequence comes from Macroglossus sobrinus, assembly GCA_004027375.1. Lineage (NCBI taxonomy): Eukaryota > Metazoa > Chordata > Mammalia > Chiroptera > Pteropodidae > Macroglossus > Macroglossus sobrinus. The sequence continues at coordinate 260,288 of PVKZ01001385.1, read as the reverse complement.
TCAGCAGCTAGATATGAGGCCTCCAAAAATTTTTTTTAAAAGAAGAATATGTCAGGAATGGTTTGGCCTTGAGAAACTATAATCTTAGAGAATTCCTGGAGAATGTGTGAAATGTCAGAAACAAACAAGCGGGCAACTGGACTATTTCTTTAAAAGAGTAGTAGATGATGGATCTTAAGAAACACATATCAGTCGGCCCCCCATCAATTTCCAATAAATTTTGGAAGAAAAACTAATATGAATTTTTTGAGATTTTAGAGTCAATGCTCAGACCATGACAGTTGGGAAAAGGTAGAACTTTCAGAGAGAGAAAGCTCATGCCAAGCCCAAATCACATTGTTTTTTAAATCAGGCATTAAAAAATAGGAGTGGATCCAAGGTGTCTATCTGGGCACCAGTGGAGGAAATCAGGTATGCTTCTCTTGAAGAAGAAAAGCCTAAGGAAAGACATGATGTATTGTTAACTGTCTCCAAAACCTGAAGGGCCATATAGAAAGAGGAGGCACAGACTTATCCTGAGCCAAATGGAAAAGTACCAGGAGGAAGAATTTGGATGTAAGAGTTTTTTTAAGTAAATGGAGTTATTTAGGAGAGAAATTGGTTGTTCAGCCGGCAGAGAGCCAAGCCTTGCAAGCAGAGTATTTCCTCTGCCTGAATCTTCCTGAGAATGTCCAAAGGGAAGAAATTTTCCTTAAAAATGTAGGGTTAAATGTCTTCTGAACTCTTCTCCGAGTAGAAAATTGCTAAATTCTACAAAACTATAAGTTTTCAACTCCCCATAAACTTCAAATTAATTGTACTTGATTGTTTTCCAGACACAATTGTAATACAGTATGGCTAAAAACTGATTAAGATGAATTCTATGAGCTAGCAGTTCCCAAACGTGGCTGGCCATTTGAAGGACCAGGGGAGCTTTTTAATAATTCAGATTCCCTGGTCCCACATCAGACCAATAGTCAGAATCTCTGGGGTGAGACATGGAAATCTGTAGGACTAAAAAGTTCCCTGGGTGATTACGATGCACAGCCAGTTTTGTAAACCGTTTCTCTATGCTGACCCCTAAAAGCAAAATTATAGACTGTATGGACTTAGTGAAAAGTCATGGAAAACAGAGAGGAGGCAGAATTCTTTAAAACAAGAAAACAAATGTCTCTAGAGATCAATACTTTCAGCTTCCATTTGGACAAATGTTTGAGTACATCATACCCATAAATAAATGTACAAACATTAGCAGCGAAACTCACCAACCGACAAGGCATATGCAGGCCTCCTCTGTCTTTGCTGGTTCTCTGGGTCGCACTGCCACGAATGCCCTTCTGCCTCTTAATCTAATATCTACTTTTCTTTCTAAGCTTAGCTCACTTTCTGCCTCCACCAAACCTCTTCCATCAGCCCAATCCAAAGTGACTAGTCCCTCCTCTCAACTCCTGTGGCACTTTCTGCCTACAACATCCACATGGCAGTGGGCACTTTACCTGCTGGATTCCACTCTAACATTTCCCAAGAGCTCTGGGCTAGGCAGTGTGCTCAACGCTTTACATGCACCCAACATTTAAAACTCACAGTCCTATGAGGTTGCTACTTGGTATTATTCCAGGCTTACATATCTTAGATTTGGAATTTAATGTGACTCAAGTTTGTCCTAGGTCAAGAAGCCAATAAATAGAACAGTCATAATTTGAACCTAGGCCTGATTCCTTCATGTAACCTTTTTGAGCATAGTGCTATACTGGAGGTAGTTTTAAATTTAGATGTCCTGTCTGTCATATGCTAAGCTCCCTGAGCATGGAGGCTGTGCTTCATACCTGTCCGTATTCTTAGAACTAAGTATGGAGCCCCACACTTGTAGTAGAGAAGATGAGTCATTGAAGGTAACTGAAGTTTATTAAGCACCCACATGGAGCCAGGTACTGTACTAACTGTAGCACCTGCAAATACGAACAGTGTACAGTCCTGCTTTTTGGGCATCGACAGACACAGAACCTGGATGTGATAATTCTGACTCCTGTCAGGGAAGATCTCAGGTGAAATAACACTCAGATAAGCTAAGAGTTGAAGATAATGACTGTGCAAAGGTGAGAAACATTTGCATTTGGGAAATTCCAGATAGTTCAGGATGAGTTTAACACATTTAGGTGACTGAGGAAGTAAGATGAAGTCTGAGAGATGAACCTGGGTCAGATGTCGGAAGACCCTGTGGGCAATACTAAGGAGTTTGGATTTGTTGTATAGGTTAGACCCACATAAGCCTCTTTCAACCAGCAGTTTATCAAGAGAATTAAGCCTGAATGTCCTCAGGTATCCATTGTATATAATGAATTAACCTCTCTCCCAAGCATCTAGGATGGTATGAGTCATGTACCATCCTTGAGAGGATTAAGAAAATATTTCTATGTTCCAGTTTCATAAAGGAATTCCACTGAGAAAGGCTAGATCAGAGGTTTTTCAGACTTGGTTGTAACTCGGCAGGTTGTGAAATCAATTTTGCAAAATTACAACTAGCAATTTTCTAAAAAATAAAACAGAACAGAAAACATCAGAGTGCACAAAGTATTGTAAGGGTATGTTTCATGCAAGTTGTTTTGGTTACACACAAAAATATGTGTGTATAGTGGGACATGATATAGAACATACACTATTTCTTATTGTGGGTCTCATGTCCTTTTTTAAAAGGATTTTAAATCCACTTCTATGGATCAGTAGTTTTTCAAATAATTCTTTAAAAAAGTAGAACACTTCCCAAAGAAAATCTCTTGTTAAAAATCAACATCAGAGCTGTTCTGACTAAAGATAGAAATGGGTGGTGGGGGGTGGTGGTGAGGGAGTTGATGAAAACCCTTTGTAGCAGAATTCACTCTCATTGTCACACTATAACCACCATTTCTCCTACTCATACACTGAAGCACCTCTGGAGAACCCTTGATAACCCCACTGAGCATAACTTGAAAACTAACTGCTATAAAATGATAGTTCTTTGAAGATTTTTTAATCAGGGACACAGATGTCTTACATTTTAGAGGAAAGCTTTGTCTGAGTGCTCAGGATGGACTAGAGGTAAGTGAAGCTCTAAGTCTGCTCTCACCTGCATCAAAATCATCTGGGTGCCTGCTTAAAACTTAGAGTTCTGGTCCCCCCTCAGACCTACCAAATGAGAAACTGATAAAGGTTTAACTTGGGTATCTCCGGTTTTAAACAGCTTTCTGGGGGAGAAACACTGGCCTAAGCAGGGAATCTCATCTAAAGACTGGCTAAAATTCAGGTGAAATTATAAGGATTTAAAAAGTAGTGGTGGTAGAGATGGAGAAACATGGATGGGTTAGAGCAGCAGTCCCCAACCTGTTTGGCATCAAGGACAAGTGCTCCTATGAGAATCTAATGCCTGATGATCTGAAGTGGAGCTGACACGGTGATGCTAGCACTGGAGAGCAGCTGCAAAAACAGATGAAGCTTCATTCACTCTGCCTGCCACTCACCTCCTGCTCTGCAGCCCCGTTCCTAACAGGCCATAGACTGGTGCTTGGTCTGCAGCCTGGGGTTTGGGGATCCTTGGTTTGGAGAGAGAGAAGAGAGGGAAAATCAGTAACACTTAATGAAGAACTGGATCTAGGAAGTGAGGGAGAGAAAAGAATCCAGAGTGATTGGGTAGCATGTGGTTCTGATAACCAAGTAGAAGAGAGAGAAAAGGGTTGGTTCAGAAAGAGGAGACAATGGTTCATTTAGAGGATCTCTCGCTTCTCCAGGTGGAGATATGAAGAAGGCAACCAGACATGTGGGTCAGAACTCTGAGCTGTCCAAATGGAAATGCTGACTAGGGAGTCACCAGCAGTCGGGGGATAGTGAAGCTATATATCCTTCCATTAATAAATATTACTAAGCAACTACCTACCATGTGCCAACTAAGAGTGACCGTCTTCATGATGATTACATTTGGATAACAGTTCTCATTTCCTTCTATTGCCAAGTGATGGGTCAGTTATATTAATAAAAAGCAATTATTTTTTATTTTCATGATGTTCTATGTTCTTTCGGTTCCTGTTTAAGAGATTCACTAATAGTCCAAATAGACTAGAAATGAGCTTTCCTCTAGTAATTAAATAAACTGGCTTCAGTGCTATACTCAAAAAGCAGTATCATGAGTTCAATGTTAATTTTTAAAGTATAGTGAATCATATACTAGAATATTCAATTAAATACTAAAATGATATTTAATGACTGCAATTTAAGCTGGTCAGTCAGAAACAGCAAATTAAGGAATGTCTAACACTTTGGAAGATACAATTACAAATGAAAATGTTGGTGACAATTGAAACAAAAGATCTTCAAAGTCCCCAAGCAATATCATATTTAAATAATCTATAACCACTATCCCCTTTATTTGGAAGTTTCAAAATATCTCAAACAACACTCTGGTTAATACCCCATCATCACCTTATAGAAAATAAGAAAGGAGAATACCAGTCCATCTAGGAGAAGGGCCCCTCACTGGAATGTATTTAAGGTAGTTCAGCATTCTTGAGATTTTAGTGACAGGATATGTAGACGATTAAGACCTCAAGTTGCATGAAGCCTGTTCTTCAAGACTTATACTTTTATATTCCAATGGGTTAGTCATATTTTCATCTGTTTAAAAATTCACACATGCAATTAAAACAAAATCTTGACCTGTCAGTAGTACACAAATGAGGCATCCATAACAAAAGCAATCACTCACACAGAATAGTTTTGCTTTGGCACACAGACTAGTCATTTCATCAAAGAGGAGGATATATTTTAAGTATGTTCACTCTGTTATTCTTTGTTTTTAGTCCAGGAAAAAAGTGGCAGGGCACAAGCAATAATGCTAACCTAGTAAGCCACAGGGCTGTCTGACTTACTAAAATAGAAAATTACAACTCTACATAAAAATCGGGTTGTGAACCTTATCTCAGGAAGCTCTCTTCTATTTGAAAAGAATTTTAAAACTAAAATTTAGAAGTAAATGACTATTTTTTAGAAGGCTTATAACGTCTAAGTTACACATTAATAGAACATTAGAATGAAAATGCTCTTACCACACTAAATAATTTAAAAATAACACTTCCAGATGTGGTTTGCATTTAAATTCATACTCATTTACCCACAGAAGTCCAATAATTCAGAAAACAGGTTGTCACATATGTGAAAGGAATGAAAATATATACTTTTAGTAACTCTGACTTATTTTTACTGCAGAAAACAAGAAAACACTAAGATACTTCACATAGATAATGAGCAGTTAAGCATTCCACAAATGATTTATTTAACACTATTGTTACCACTGCTAGATCTTTTTACTCTGACAACTGGTTTTAGACACTTGTTTTAAATTTATGGCCAGCTTTGGAAAATTAAAAATCTTGGTGCCAAGGGGTTATGAGATAAAAATTAAAGCAGAGGCATACCAGCTAGAACCACAGCCTAGACCTAATTCTAGTGTTTAACTCTGGGCAACAGCTGGAAATCACAAAAGTACATAAGAAAATATCATCTCCACCTTCAGATTCCTCTTTAAGCATCATAGGCATGGACAAACAATACTTCAGTACCTCACTAACTACTACATCAAGAGCTCTCTTGCATCTAAGTAAAGGTGTGAGGACAGCTGCATATTGGCAGAGAAGTATCTACTTGCCTGGTATAATCATAATGACTGACAGATCCCACCGGCCTGCCCAGGGGTCTGAAATTCTTCCTGCCGAAGTCACTCCTTTGAATTGGGAAGAACTATGTTACCCCTTGTCTAAAAATATTAATGTATTAAGCTGTAGGTCTATAATATTTTATCACATAAAGTGCTGTTAGCACACAATAGGGATCTGGAGTAATGTAAAAGGAATATATTTGGTAGGGCTGAAATTTTGAAAAGGGTTACAGCATGGGACACTGCATGCTGACTTGAATAGGAGACAAGATCTGGACACTTGAATGGCACAAAACCATTCCAAGCTCAGAATAAGGAAACAAGAAGTAGTAAGAGCTGGGGAACTTAAGTTAGATAGAGTTGGGTCTGGAAGAGTGACAGCACAGTGTGGCTCAGGAACTATACAGTCCTGATATAACTGTTACCACTTTCCATCCTACGCCACCATCATTAATCCATCACACTACTTGCTTCTGAACCCAGATATGGCCTAGAATCTTTCACAGCAGTGTTCCAAGCAGCCGCTAGCAATCAGCTGGAATTTGCCCTTGAAATGAAATCCACTTCCCTCACTGTATAGTAAAAAGAGCAGACGCTTGTGCTCAAATAGACCTCAAGTTGAAATCCTGGTTTGCGACCATGGAACAAACCAGTTCATCTTCCTGGGGCTCCCAACATTTTCTTAGCTATGGAATGAGCATGTTGATACTGACCCAACAGAATTTTAGTGAGAATTGAATGAGATAACCTGTGAAGAGTGCCCAACACAGAAAACACTCAGAAAATGTTAGTTCAGACTGCCCACACAATGTTGCTTACTTCCTCCGCCATACTTCCTTAGGCAATTTATAAATGCATGTGGTAGGGTACTTTAGTTGCTGTGCATTCGCTCTCACACACACACACAATTTATTATACTATATCTTATTTCTGTATGTATTTGGCTGCTCTGTTAGACTCACATCCTCAGGGGAGATCCCATTTTTATCTTATCCAGGTTGGGATACCCAATAATTAGCCAAGGGCCATACACAAAGAAGGTACTTAATAAAAGCTTGTTAAATGAAGAAGGGATCTGGACTCAAATCCAGACCACTGAACTAGAGTATGCTTTTTAAAAGTTCGTTCTATGTTTCTACTCCCAGTTTCTTCAGCCATGTATTAATTCGGTTGGACTGAATGATCTACAAGTTTCCTTTTGGCTCTCATATTTGATGATTTTGGCTTTCACTCATAGTTTCTTTACTCATGGCCAATGTATAGTCTAAGTAACTAGGGAGAAAGGCTAAAAGAGATGTTCTGTATGGTGCCAAGTAAGAGAGAAAATTTTGTGGTAAATTCAAGATGCATGTCACATGATTCCAGCGGAAGCTGGTATCTGGAGATGGGGCGTCTAAAATGCTCTCAGATATTTAATATTTACTCAGCTAACACACAGTGAGCACTTGTTAAGTGTCTGGTGCTGTGCCAATTGCTGGGAATAACAAGACAAAGGAGACAGAGGAGCCACTGATTACCACGCAGAGTGCACACAACACACTGTAAGGGCACACTGACTAATGGTCTCAATGAGAGGTAGAATTACTGTCCTCTATGGGGTCACCATGGATTGAATTTTTAGGGGGACAGAAATGTTAAGAATACCTATGGCAGAGCAGTTACTATTACATTATTTTCAATATAAACAATATTTTTGAAACAATATTGAAATGATTGAAAATAATAACATTGAAATCAATAATATTGATTGAAAATAATATTATTGAAAACAATCATGATATTATTAAAACAGCTATTGAAAACCATAATATTGGTATAAAAATGTTCATAATATATTGTTGAGTTTACAAAAAAAGGTTACAAAATATTATAAATAATATGGTTCCATTCTGATTTTAAAAAATGAAGCGTGCATTTGTATGTGTACACGGGCATATCTAGAAAAAATCCCAAAATATATATCCAAATATCTTAGCAGATATAATCTCTAGGCAGCATGATCCAACTGATTTTTTTCCTTCTTACTTACATCTTTTATTGTTATCTTAATTTTTTGCCTTAAGCATGTCTTTTAAAAAATAATAATAATAATAAGCTCTCACTAAAGTTCTTTCTGTTTCCATTTGGGGAACAAATACATTTGCATGCACTAGATTTCTACTGCAAGAAGCATCATAAGATTGATACTACATAGGTGAGAAATGAGAAGATCAGTACTGCCTTCCTTTCCCAATGAATCTCTTAATGGCAATTTTATTCCATTTTACCTACAGGTAGTTTACTAAATAGAAAAATGCACAGCGGGAGTATAAGGAAGTCATTAAATGTTAAAACCACACCATACCCTTAAGGTGGGATCAATAAAAATCAATTGTGTAAAATGTGAGATTAGTTATTGCAATATTAATTTAAAAATTTTCTCAGCCTTTTAAACACAGCCTTTCCTCCCTTTCTCATGAAGTGGAGCCTACTGATCACACTTCTGCTTTTTCTTGATAACTGTCACTTAATGGTGAGCATCCATTACCCTAAAGTGGCTGATGATCACTTGACAGCTGCCTTCACTTAGGCCCTCACGATGAAGGCCACCAGCTATCCACAGCCAGTAGTTAGTCCCTGTGCCTCTGTCAAGTTCTTCTGCCCTCCAGTTTGCTGCTTCTAAGGTACTGTGTACATAGAAACTTCAGTAAGAATGGGAGTTGAATAAAGTCTATAGAGCTTTGAAGAATGACATCGGGGTTGCAGGGAAAGCACATTAAAAGACTCTGCAATAACTATTTGTGTTCAGAAGATATTTATAGCTATGGGGGTAGGTGGCAGAGTTTGTTTTACAGATTAAATAAATTCGGGAAAACCATGAAAACACAATTCATATCTATATGGGCTAATTTTAAGAATTCACTCTGTCCTGTGAAATGTGAAACCTAGCTCACCACCATTAATTAAAAAAAAAAAGCAAGCAAACAAATAGTTATTAAGCCAGTCGTGTATATCTCAGTTCCAAAGTTTCAACTCAAATCTCAAAACTGGTACAAGGACCCAGGAACACAAATTCACTTCTTTTTTTTCTATTTCAAGTTCTCAAAGTGAAAGCAGGCTAAGCAAGCATTGGACACATACATACAGATATGTTGATATTCTGTTAAGAGTACACCCTCCTAATTTTTAAATAGCTTACTTCTCCAATAACTCATTTTGCATTTTTTATGGTTTCTGCTGCCAAGAGGGAAAAAAAATTCAAGTGACAAACATCTATAGTTTTAACTTGCCAAGAGTATGAATCAGAGCACCATTCAAGTTGTCAAAATATCTTTCACTTGTTTCTTCTCATCATGTCTAACTTTTCCCTAAGCTAGTTGGAATTGGTATTTACCACAATTTTCTTTAAAGAAATGTAATATGACACCATATTTGTTTTCTAAAGACTTTTTTGGATTACTTTATAATATACAAAGCACTGCCATTAAGAGGACACTACTCAAATCCCAAGAATGTGGCAATAATTACTGGTTAACCTTTTAACCAGTACAGTGATGCTAGAGGTACAAACATGCACTTTCTTACTCTCTTTATTCCTGCCACCCTCCCACCGACAATGTCCTATTTGTCTCAGATGCTATTCTTTATCCAAATTTCTTCATTTTCTTCAGAAATTCTGCTTGTATCCTATTTGTGCAGATGACCCCACCTAACTTAGTGACCCCTTCAAACTTAAACAGCACTCATTTGATTCCATTGTTTGGATCTTAGGTATAAACATTGCTGTCCCAGGATTTCATGCATCATCCAACAAATATATATTGAGCTCATATGAGGAGCCAATGATAGTATTACTCAGGAAACAGAGGTAAACAACTTAGACACAAGCTATTTCCCAGTTTCTGACTTTACCATATCATAGTTTAAGTTGCAGCTCCAAGTGCACCCTTGGGAGAGGTCTTCTTTTGTGCCATATAACAGCCCAGCCATTCTCTAAAATGTCATTCTGCTTGACTTCCTTGTATCACTGTCTGCATTTACCTTGTTTATTGGTTGATTGGTTGACTGATTAATTTACTAATTATACATCACCCCAATTGGAAATAAACATAAAAATGAGAACTTTGGCCATTTAATTCACCTAGAGACATCTTCTATGTATACAGTGCTATCTAGACCCCTTCTGGGAGATCTGATCCCAGGAGTCTGAAGTGAGGCCCAAGAATCTGAATGTTTTCAGTCAGGCTCATACTCAAAAAAAAAAAAAAAAAAAAAAAAAAAAAAAAAAAAAAAAAAAAAAAAAAAAAAAAAAAAAAAAAAAAAAAAAAAAAAAAAAAAAAAAGAAAAGAAAAAGAAAGAAAGAAAAAAGAAAATTGTTGGTAACACACAATCTGGTTAAAAATGTACTAAAATGAACAATCTATGCAATCAGAAAAAGAAAAAAATCCCACATTATTTGGAAACATTATTAGTTTGCATTGAGAAAACTTTCAAAGTTTGATGGATGGAATATGAAGGAATGGGTGGCTTAAGTACATAGTAAGGATGAAAACAGAAGAAGGCAAAGTAAGGTTGGAGGATGTAAATAGAATATGTGTAAAAGATAACGATGAGAGAGGAAAAAACAATGGCATAGATGAGAGAGGCACTATTCAACCATCTAGTAACCAAATCAAAGTTGTGACAGAAACAAGGAGCTGCGGAAAGAAAAACTGTCTAGGATCTAGATAAACAATCCATACAACTAGGGAGATATCCAAGAAAGCACCCTGCAACAGCAGAAGGTAGGACAGGGCGAGGACACAGGGTTGCCCAGTCTCGAGCAGCTGAGTGAGATAGAGGCTGCAGCAGCAGCAGCAGACACTTCTTAAAGGGGCCATGTCTGTAAGCAAATTTTTGTGGTGACAGACCTGCTCACTCTGAGCACCAGTGCTGATTAGGCTGGGCACAGGGGGCACCAGGGACTTATAGGGAGACTTTGTCAGAATGAGGGCAGAGGTGAGACTCTCTGTACAGAAGTGCAGGAGGTATACATTGTTCCCTGTTGAGACCTTCCGCCTTCTAGTGAGTGGGACACAGGACTTCTAGAGCCGTGACATCACCAAACTGGATAATAGAGGTTTCTCTGCCCAGAGGATTCCCTGAAACCCCACCTCCCCCAACCTGGGCCCCACCCAAACCACATCCAAATGTATCCTCAGCGAGTCAGGTGCTCCTTGCTGAGCAGTGCCTAGACTTGCACTGGAGGCATCTGGCTTCTGTTTCTGGTGTAGCCTTTTGAGGCAACTATAAATAAGCACAGCATCTGTGGACTGCTTGCTGAATTTTAACAGGTGGCCCTGGAGTGGCAGAGGCTTGGGCTAAATTTGTCCTGAAGCTGAACCCCTCTCAGGATTATGTCACTGGACACCTACTTCACACATCCACACCAATAAGACCGGGAGACTTAGGAGCTTTGCTCAGTACATAGAAACAGGCACGAAAAGGCAGACAAAATGGGAAGTCAAAGAAGTAGAAACTATATGAGAGAACAGAACATAGATCCAGATATAATGGAGTCAAGGAATCTAACAGATGTAGAGTTAAAAACACTGGTTATAAAGATGCTCAATGAACTTTTGAGAAATGTAGATAAATTCAGGAGAATTTTAACAAAGAGATAAAAAAACATAAAAATGGAAATGAAAATTATAAAAGGGAACCAGTCGGAAATGAAGAACACATTATTTGAGATGAGAAGTATATTAAATGGAATCAACAAAGAAATAAACAAAGTGAATAAAGAAGAATATCAAATACCCTATCTAGATGATGGGAAAGACAAGGACACTCAATCAGAATGGCAAAAAAAAAAAAAATGATGCCAAAACTATAAAAAAAATTTAAAGAGTGTATGGGACACTACTAAGGGTCAAAATCTCGGTCTCATCAGCGTAACAGAAGGAAAACAAGATGCTGAACAGCTGTTTGAAGAAATAATGATGGAAAACTTCCCTAACCTGGTGAAGGAAATAGACATAAAACTCCAGGAAGCTCAGAGTTATTCTAAAAAACCAGGGATCCAAAGAGGCCCACATCAAGATACATAATAATTAAAATGCCAAAGGTTAAATACAAAGAAAGAATATTATAAGCAAAAAGAGAAAAGCACATAGTTACCTACAAAAGAACACCTATAAGACTGGCAGCAGATTTCTCAAAAGAAACTATGCAGGATAGAAGAGCTTGGCACAAAATATTCAACGTAATGAATACTCAGGATCTACAACCAAGAATACTTTATACTGCAAAGCTATCATTTAGCATTGAAGGACAGATAAAGAGCTTCCCAGACAAAAATAAGCTAAAGAAATTTATCACCACCAAGCCAGTATTACAGGAAATGTTGGACGGATTTCTTTAAAAAGAAAAAATATGTATCAAAAACAGGAATAAAGAATGGTAACTACATTCCTCTCAAAGGGAAGTACCTCAAAGGGAAAAGAATTAAGTGCTCCAACTAAAAGGTAGAATGGATGAATAGATAGGAAAACTAGACTCCTACATGTTGCCTATAAGAGATTCACTTCAGATGAAAAGATACACACAGACTAAAAGGAAGGGGATGGAAAAAGATATTGCTTTGATGGACTTAGAAGGTATTTAAGTCAGACAGAGAAAGATAAACACTGTATAATTTCACTTATTTGCAGAATCTAAGGAATAAAAAGAACAAACTAATCAAAAACAGACTCACAAATATAGTGGACAATTTGGTGTTGGACAGAGGGGAGAGGGCTTTGGGAGGCTCAGAGAATGGGGTAAAGAAGTACAAATTAGTAGCTGATGGATGGTCATGGGAATAGGGAGCACAGAATAGGGAATGCAGTTAGCATTAATACATTGGCTAGTTGGAGGGTCAGGGAAGAGAGGAAGTAATTGAGGGGATTGTTTTATGAACTATATATATATGTCTAACCAATGTACTTGAAACTAATTAAAATAAATTTACATATGTGTGTGTGTGTGTGTGTGTGTGTGTGTGTATATATATATATATATATATATATATATATAAAGAGAGAGAGAGAGAGAGAGAGAGAGAGAGAGAGAGATAACGATGAAAGGGAAGACAAACACTGCAAGCAGTACAAAGAGATGATGTTAAGGTGTCCCATAGGACCCTAGAAATGAGAGAAAAAAGGTTGCTCTTTGAGTTAAGCCTTAAACCAAAATTACCTGAAAGAGATTTTATATAGTCCCCAGACCCACAACTCTTTTACTGAAATCTGGCTGACGGCCCTAACATCATAGAAGAAAGGCTATCATTGGAGCTAGGATGTCTAGAAGGACCCTATGCAATTCCCAGGGAGAAAAGCTCTGTTTTCATTCATGGCTGGGATGTCTATCTATTCTGATTCAGTTCAAAAGGCAGCTTCTCATGGTAACTGGACTTGCCAAGTATTGAGTATGAAACCCTTGGAAATTATATTTCCTCAGTTGCAAAAAAATATGTTGACATTCTAGTTAATTAGAGACAGACAGACACAGACAGACACACACACACACACACACACACACACACACACACACACACACACACACATCCAGAGTAAGGGCAGGCCAAAGAGAGGAAGGAAGGTGGCAAAATAGTTCTGATGCCCACCCTTTGTTCATGTTCTTGCCTCTGCCACCTTTAATGCCTGGTGATCTCTTCCTCATTCTTTGAAGGCCAGATCATTTGTTACCTTTTCTGCAAAGCTCTCCTCAGTCATTCCCCTCAGGTTGAGTCAAATGTTCCCCATTCCATGCCTCCATGACACTCTTCACACGCTTACTGTCAAATCAGACACCATTAGTGGATTTTCCCTCTGTCTGGCTATGCTAAGAACACCTGCAGGGAGACACGTTGCCACATTCACCTTGAATTCCTCACACCCGACTGCAGCCATGTGCTTAGTAGGTACTCGATTTTCAAGGAGGCAAAATGGAAAGCTGACCATCAGACAGGACACACACAGATAACACAATAGAAAATTAAACGTGACTCCTGCTAGATTTTCACTTAGAATAATTCACTCCAGTGCACTGCTGTTAGAACACTTCTCAAGCAACAAGCCCTGATTGCTCTTCTCTGCCATCAAGGTAAGTGCACCACTATGGCTCCACAGGAGACCAACCTTATAAATTTATTCAATAGCCAATTCTGTTTCCAAACCTTGCAAGCTGGTTGGTTGGAATTCAAAATACATTTTATCATGAGCACAAGTAATATGTGTGGCTCTAAGTCATTCATAAAAGCCTGTTCACTATATATAGTAGATCACTTTATAGGCAATTCTGGACTCCCAGCAATTTGATTTGCAGTGAATTTTCTGCAAAGGTTTATTCTTCACCATTTATACCCTTTTTACTCTTGCTAATATTTGCAATAACTTCCAACAGTCTCCTCTCAAACTATAAGCCTTACCTTGCCTAAGGCTTCACCAGTTCCTGCAAAGGGCATTAGAGGTATGTCTCTATATCTTTTGGTTATTTCTTCAAGACCCCTCAGTCCTTTCTCAGAACTCCATATACCTCTTATACCACTACATTTGAAAATAAACTAAATTAAATCTCAAAGCACACAACTGCTTATTCTATTTACCCAGTATAACATATATACTCATACACTTTAAATGCATACACATGCTTTGTTATATACAAATATTTAATTCAGAGTTAATAGAGTATTGGAAACATTTTCCCTTAGAGAAAGACAACACTCCAGGTCTTTGGGTAGAAACCCAGTTCCCTTTTAAGACATTGTTTCTACTGAAAATTAGTTCGAACTTAGTTTTCATCACTTTATTCTGGAAAGCAAGCAGCAAGTTTAAATGAGGATAGCCTCTGCTAATAGTGTTGTAGTAGCCATCACACTGTCCTATGAGCAAGGACAATAGTGGTTCCAGTCTGTGCTGCCAATCACAAATATACCCCCTTCTCACCTTAGAACACCGATATAAAATGTTAATATTCTTTTTTTCTTATTTCTGCTCTAAATCATCAATACATGTAGTAAGTGTTGAAAAAACAAGATGGTTTAAAAGAAAATTTCTCCCCTCAAAGTCTTTGCTGTCTAGTAAGGGGAAAAGGACACATATATAAAAGTAATTATTGTAAGGTGGTAAGTGACATACATCCAATGAATGGAATGGGGAATGATAAAGGAATTCAGATAAGAAATCTTTGCAAGTTGGGGTTAGTTAAGAAGACCTAATGGAGAATATAGAATTAGAGGAGATTCATGAAGGAAATACAGGGGTTGAATTACTAGGGAGGAAGAACGCTCTCAATTTGTCCCCCCACCCACTGGCCAAATACATAACATATAAATATACCAAACACTTTTGAGATTGGGCACTGTACTGTGGTGCTATAACAACAGCAAGCTGGGATCCAGTGCACATTTCACCCAAAGGAATCATAAACTGTGTTATCACAGGTACCTGGGAAGTCAAGGACTTCTTTTCTGATTTGAGATGGTTTATTATAACCTAAAACAGAAGAATTAAGGCTTTTCTTACAGTCTATGTGTTTCCACATTTGGGTTGATCAAACACAGTTAAACCACGTTATAGCATAGTTTGAAAGAATCTACTGTTTAAAAAGTTACTTTTACTATCCCAGTAATCAAATGAAATTAGTAAGTCAACATGTATAAATGACAGTAAATTATTTGTAAATTGTTAATCAGTGAAGAAACATCTAAATCATACACATTTAGATGCTGAGAAAGATCATTCAAAGTTTAAAAGAGTCTTTTTGAATTGGAGACCATCTGTTTATCTTAGCCCAGTATACTACTGGACAAGTCAAAAACCCTAAATTTAATAAAAGGCAAATAAATGGAGTCTAGGATACTATCTCACTCAAACTGTAAAACTAAAGATATGATACTCAAATAACAAAAAGCTCATCTAATTCATTATCCCCTCACCCATAGAAAAAAAACATAAATACTTCTTTCAACATACCAATTTTTATTTTTCTGAAGCAAATGAATTTGTTTATTACTGTGTCTAATGACTGATTTGGTATTTTTACCTAATGACATACATATACTGAAGAGATTACTCGTTAGGTAAACTTGGGTAATTGACTTAAATGCGCTAAGCCTTGTCTTCCCATCTGTAGAACAGACGGTAAAATCCCCTACTGGGGTTAGTGAGGCCTGAGTGGGAGAACAGATCTAAGACCCTTCAGGGCAGCACTTAGCACAGGGTCATCGTCATGATCATGATCTCTTATTATTACTCCAGGGAAGGCCCTTTGCGATCTAATATTTGGAAAATTTACAATAGCATAGGTCAAAGGGGTGATAGGACAGTGGTTTAACAGCTTGGCCTCTAGGGCCACGGTGCTGGGTTCAAATCCCAGATCTACCATTTGTGTTTGGGTACCCTAAGGCACTTTTTATTTAACTTACTGAGGCCACCTGAACCTCAGTTACCTCATCTGTAACATGGAAATAATAAGAATACCTGCCTCCTGAGGTTGCTGTAAGGGCTCCATGATTGATGATGCATTAAGTGCTCAGAGCAGCTCTGTATAGAGTAAGAATGTGTTAGGTATCATCTCTGCTGACCCTGCTCTCCAGCTTTAAAAATGGTCAGAATCGAACTCAAGAATCTGGGAAGGGGTGGGAAAGTACTAAGAAACCAGAGTTATTTGAGATGCAAAAACTAGCCATTGTTTTCCAAGTAATCCCAGAGGGATAATGATTTTTTAAAATAATTTTAGTCTTTTAGGACATAGTTGTACAGATGGTACTAAGTGAAAAAGACCTGAGTGGCAGAAGTAGCATGCTGTGCCCTCTCCTTTCAGCGCATCTCTATTACAGCACTAGCAAGGCTGCAAATATATATTTTTATTTTCATGCCTGTTTTTTCTACTAGACCATATGTACTTCAAGGACTAGGCCTATATGCAGTCAATTTATTTTTGCATTCCCAGTTCTTAGCATATTGCTTGACATAAAGCAGATGTTTATCAATATTTATTTATGAGTGAATGATCAAATAAATGAATAAAAGAATGGTCTAAAGATTATGTAGATATTTGTTCAAGTGCAAGAAGACATTTTAACGCCAGTGTAGTTAAATTTGACTCCTGGGTCACCAGGTAGGAGTCAATAGCAAATGAAAAGACAGACAAACAGGAATGATGTTCCCATAACCTCAATTTCATGGTTCTTAGTTTTTACCATATGGAGCTTTATTATGAATCATCTTGTTTGTTTTGGCAATTCTAATTAGTCTACCCAGAGCTAATGTATTGCACAGGGCCTTTGGCAAGACCAGTCTGCTTTATATAGATGACACACACCCATACAACTAAAATATTTAATGCTTGTGCCTAGTTCAAATGAGATCAAGTCATTTTCTCATGCTTATAAGAAAAACTTATCAATAAATCTAATAAAACATTTTTTTGTAGACTTACAGACTCTGAGATTTTCCAGAACTCTTACAGTGTTTCTATTTTCCCACCCTATGGAAGAATCCTTAAGTAACACTACACATGATGGTCATCTAACACACACTTCGTGCCTCCAACAAGGGGGAGATCACCCCACTGTACTAGGCAGCCAGCTCCATTGAAGAATAGCTCTAATTTTTAGAAAAGTTCTTTTGATAATGAGTTAAAATATCCTCTCTGTAATTTCTACACTTTGATCCTAGCTTTAACTTCTAAATCTCTAAGATGAAATTCCTTTTCCAGGTAACAATTCTTAAACTGTTTTAAGGTAACTGTTATTTCTTCACTTATTCTCTTTGGTGACACTTCACTAATTCTTTCATTTGCTCTGAATCCTTCAAAACTCCCCATCACCTTCCTGTAGGGACAGACTACAATGACAAAATTCCACTCAAAATGCAGTGTCCCAAGATGGCCTTATGGTGCTACTGGGAACTTATTTGTGTCCAGAGAAAGTGAGAAAATTTCTTCTTTAACTCTGGATTCTTCACATTGATTTACGTGTCAATGATTGCAGCCTCCTGTCCAACAATCACATAGCATGATGTAATCTACATCATAGTACTTTTGGTCAGTAAAAACCATAAGGTCTTTTTTCTTCCTCCAAATATGCAGTTTTTAAGGTCTTGTCTTTGTAGTTGTGCAGTTGCAGTGTGCACACATGTGCGTGTGTTTTAGCTAAACCTAATGACTATATCTATTCTCATAAAATATGACTCTTGCTTGTTTTGGTGCATTATTCTACTTGGCTGATGGCTGCTTGAATCTGGAAACTCCTTTATAACATTATATCCTCTTCCCTCTTTTTGCCCCCTATGCACTTTGCCACTGACAAGCAACTTTTCTTACATATTCTCCAAGTCATTGCTCTTTTGCTGAGGAAATAGATCAAGTACAGAGTTCTCAGGCATTCCTTGAGATTCTCCCTAAGTTAACAACAATCCTGTCCCTAAGCACCAGCCTTCAGGTATAATTATTCAGTTATTGGTGAATCTCCTGACTTGACTGTTCTATCACCCTGCCCATGATATTTCTTGATTACCAGAATATTATATCCAATTATTAAAAGGCCTTCTTGGTATCCACATATATACTGTCTATAGCATTCTCTTTTATCTACTTGCCTAGCAACCTGGTCACAAGATGTAAATTGGGTGGTTAATTTGTCATTTAATTTTTGTAGTGTCTAATACCACTTGTTTACTTCAAAAGCCATTCTACAATTTTGCTGAGTGTAAGATTCTTCATCAAACATTAAAATAATTGGGTAAGCAATATAAATTCATGACTTACTTTCTCACTTCATAGAAAACCACTCATAAAATATTCAAAAATTATGTAAAGGTAGTCAGAAAATGAAATGTAAAGTTCTAACGTTCAGAACTATCATATTCCTTTTTTCTAACATATATGTGTCCTAGGGAAGAATAATAACATTTCATTTTCAATCAACCATAATAGCTTATTTAGGACTTAATTTAGAAAATTAGAACAAAATCTTAAAACTACAGATCTCAAAATGAATAGCCATTTCTGTGCTTTCTAATTGTCTCATTTTATAGATAAAGAAACTGAGACACAGAAGGGCTAACTGAATCTTATTAGCAAATAATACAGTTAAGGTTGACCTATCCTGCAAATTAAAAGTCCGATATACTTTAAAATTTTTGTCAATGAAAGAAAAATATTTTATCACTTATTAATTAAAAAAAAAAACCTCGATATGAACACAGCACCTTAATTATTTAAAGAAAAACAGAAAATTATTCTAGGCTGATTCCAGACATTCAGCAGGTGTACTTTTCTACAGGTAGCCAGTTTGGGGCCAGCAAGGAGAATCTGGGGTCATTTCTGATTCCAGAAAGATACCAAAGTAACATCAACTCTGATGAAGTTGACAGAAGCAATATTTTCGAAATGCCAAACTTTGGTAGGAGTTTCTCATCATAAAACATGAAAATGTCCATTAACAAAGCCTTTGTTACATATATATTATACACATATAAATAACATTCCTATCAGTTTGTTGCCACTAAAAAGGAGGGTTGAAATACTAACAGTGGTAATGAGATCCAGAAACAGGAGGGCAGTATGGTGAAAATTTGTACAGATTGTAATCAAACTGCATTTTCCTTTACTGATAATGTTCTTTTCTGACCACAGTTAAACCAAAGTAAATATGGTTTCCTTCTTTGGAAACTTATATTTTTATTTGCACAGAAACTAGAGTAAAAATAATATTTATAGCTGTAAGAAAAATAATGTGATTCAGACATTATATTCTTATGATACATATAATTCAGCACTATCACATCAACTTGTGAAATATCCTCCTGGAATGGTGGAACTAGATGGCCTCTAATGTCCCTACTGGTATAATATGGTATGATTTTTAAAAATCTCCCTAGAACACCAGAGCTCTAGAATGTATTTGGGGCATCAGGCTGACTCCTGAAGAAACAAGTTGCATTCACCTTCTACCAGGGAAGGTGCTGGAGGCTAGGGACAAACTGAGGGGTCCTTGGAGCATAAAGCATCTGAGGATGAGGATCACTGTTGCCAACAGATGAGTTATTAGCCTGTCTGCATGAATGCTAAGAAATCTGTGCCACCCAGTATTGATGCTGGGTCCATGGTGGATTCCTTCTTAGATCACTCTCTTTCACTGTATTTTCCACCATCTCTAATGGTCCCATTCTGAGTGATTCCAAAACCTACATATTTACATATGGATTACATTCCTTGAGTTACAAGAGAAAAGACTGCTCTCCACTCAATCATACAGGCCAGAAACTGAGGTGTCATATTTGACTATGCCTTCTCCTACCCTCATATGGGAACGATAACCAAGTACTATTGATTCTACCTCCATAATCTCTCCCTAATCCATTCATTTCTTTCTTACCATCCCATCCTTTCCTTGGGTCAAATCACCAGAAACTCTAGCCTGGATTAATTTAATAGCCTTCCGATGGTCTTCCTGCCTTCCATCCTACTTTCTCTAATTCATTCTCTATTAGTATGGTCAACAATCTCTGTATAAGGCAAATCTAACATTATGAACTCCTTGCTTAAAAGCTTTTAGCTTTTAAGCTAAAGTTCACAGCCATAAAGACAGGCCCTTTATGATCTCACCCCAAGTGACTCACCAGTCTCCTTGCTCCTCTGACCCTTTCTTTCCATCTTCTGTGTTACGTGAAGTGCCCTGAATCAGCCATGCCATCTTTCATTTCCAGGTCTTTGTTCCTACAGCTCCCTCTGCCTTCAGTACACTTTATAGATCCACAACCCAATTCCTCACCCAATTCCACAGCTCTCAGAGCTTGGTTTAATAAAAAAAATAATAATAATAAATTTTTTTTTAAGTAGCTTAAATTTAATGTGAGGGGTTCTGTTCAAAGCATTTTTATGCAGTTAGTCATTTCATCCTCACATCAACTCTGTGAGGTAGGTATTATCATGTTCCTCTTTTATAAGATGAGCTTTCATGATCTCTCAAAGTTAATTTGTGTACCTTCTCTAAGAGTTCCCAGAGCACCTGTGTTTGTTATAACACTTACTGTTATCTATTTTGCCAATTGTCCATATTACAGACTGTAGATCCCAAAAGGAAAAGATGTCTGATTTTTGGTGGTCTCCTAGATGCAGGTCAATAAATGCTGTTAAACTAATAAGTGATAACAAAGCTCAGGAATACGGTTTAAGGGTTAGGAGCACATTCAAGAACCAAACTGCTTGCATTCTAATCTCAGCTCTTCCAATTACTAACCTATGACATTCTTTGCCAAGAATGTGGATAATGATAACACATAATTCATATTCATATAACAGTTAAATAAGTTAATATAGAGTGTATTGATGAGTTTCTGGCACATTTAAGGACTATGTGTTTGCTATTAGTAGCATTAATGTTAATGAAAAAACTAAAAAGCACTTGTAAAACGGAATGAATATCATTAGCTCAATTTTACAGGCAAGAGGAACTAAGAGAAAACAACAATACTCAAATATATGCTAGTCCTAGAATTAAATACCATAATCCAAAGATTTGTTACAAAGTACTGAAAAAATAGCTTGATAGTTCTATATACAATATCCTAGCAGTAGATTTTTTTTAAAGAACAACAAAAACAAAATAGCAGATGAATGCTCACCAAATCCAAAGAGGAAATAATCCAGAAGTTTCAGAGCACACAATTTACTTACATAAAGGATAAACTTCTACACATGAGTACCAAATTTGTAAGAAAATTAAAACAAAACAAAACAAAACAAAAACCAGTTTCCTAAGACTAATAGAATGATCTCAAATTTGTGAGAATCTTTAGGACCAAAAGAGTTCCATTTTATGGGGAAATTTTCCTGTACAAATTTATTCAGTGAGAAAACTTGCATCCTCAGACCTCAACAGGGGATTTAGTTGTGTGCTCTTAAAAGCAAGCAGATGTCTTATTAAAACAATTATGTTTAAGAAAAGATATAACCAAAGGAGTAAGCCCATGACAGGATTTTGTGGAATAATTAAGTACTGCATCTCCCTTGTTAGAAACACTGTCTTTGCTCTGAGATTACCAGAATGGAAACCCCATTTGCTGAAAACAGTGGCTGAAGACACAGAAATATAGAAAAGTTTTATTCAGAGTTTATTTGACCTTCTGTTGAGCAACCGAAAACTTTCGTCCTCACATCTGCGACCCATTTAAATACTCACTGGAATATCCTTGTGAAGAAACATTAAACAGAACTTTTATTATAAATGTTATCCCTCAGTTCTCAACAGTTATCTATCATTTGGCAATGCTTGGTGATGAAAACAATAAATTATTCATTGAGGTTCGTATTTTTTCTTTCTAGATCACAGGTCAAAAATGTATGCCTAAAACTCCATTTCCCATTTTTATGACAGAGATTAAAGCATACTCATGGAAATATTTAATGTCTAAGAGGTTTGCAATGATAATGGTACCTTATGACTAATAATGCTTTCTCATTAATTTAATTAAAATTTTTTGAAACAACAAAACCCCAGGAAAACTAAAGAGCTGGAGATTTCTTGGATTTTACCAAAGTGGAGTAGAAAGGAATAATGGCTAAAAGCCCCAGGAAATTCTAGAAAATTCTCAGTGGCTCCTGTCATTCTCAAAACTTCCACCTCTGTATCTTTCAGGTCAGTGTGTACTGCTTTACGTTTGGGGAGTAAAATAGACATGTCTGCAAGTTAGAGACTCTCTCTTCTCTGTGACTGCTTTTACCCCGCTCAGTTAATCTGTGTCTTTCTGTCTGTCTCAGATTTGTAGTAATTAAGAATTGTATCCCTTGTCTCTCACAGACATGCGGGCGCGCGTACACACACACACACACACACCCTCCCTCCCTCCCTCCCTCCAGCCAGATGGTTATACAGGTGAGGCTCCTGGCACACCTGATTCCACTCCTGACCAAAATTGGTTCCTTCAAAGCACCTAACTCAGAATGGGTCCATCAAAATCTCCCTAGACTTCAGCTTTTGGCCAGACATGAATGGTCTAACAGTTGGCCTTTAAATTTAGGCTGGGCCAGACGAGTTCCTTCCCCAAGAATCTGCAGATGGGAGAAAGAGAAAGGCCTGGATATACACGCTTAGAAACTACTGGCTGCCATGTTTCGTACCAAATAAACAAAAGTAGCAGGGGGGAAAGAAATGTAATTTGCAGAGGGAGTAAGAAAATAAATGCATTGGGGAAGCTCAGATAAAAAGTGAATAAAATTTCCTGGATTACACAGGGCTTTCCAACTCCTGATTCCAGGCTGCTCCTTAGACATGGTGATGTACACACACACCCTTGGATTCTATGACACTCCTGTACCTCTTCTTTTTCACTTAAGCAACATGAATTGGTTCCTGGTTTTGCAATCAAAAGGAGTTAATACATGAATGGAACTCTAAATTTAAGTATAGGGACAAAAACTAAAATATATAGTTTCTTTCAGATACAATAAAACCACCATAAGATTAATTATTTGTTATAATTTTAGAGTCTCAGACAAAAGTTCAGGCAAAAGCCAAAGTTCCCAGAGAGTTTAAAAAGAAAAAAAAAAAAAAGAACCACTATAATATATGGCTATGTAAGTGATTTCAATGATGGCATGAACCAGCAGAAATCATTTTCTTTACATTTCCATTAGCTTCATAAGTTAGAGCTTTGAAGAAATGAATTAAAGAAATGCACTTAAGGAGATTAGTTTTCATTGGCTAAAATGAAGAGTATTTGTGTAAATTATAAACCTCATTAGTCTGTTTATTCATAGTACTCCTTAAAAATTGCCTCTTAAAAAAATTATCTGTAAAATTTCTTATGAGTAAGCACATTTTTCTTTATGTAGGTAAATGAGAGTAGCAGAAGATAATAACAGTTCTATGTTTGAATTTCAAGTTCAATATCATATTTGGCATGGGTTTCAAAGTCTTCCAGGGTACTGTTTTGTTCACAAGGAGGTTTTTCTTGTTTGAGCTCTCTTGCATAAGTCTCTTGGAGGACAGAAAAAAAAAAAAAAAAAAAAAAAAAAAAAAAAAAAAAAAAAAAAAAAGATTGACTACTTCATGTTGAGACATGGAGAAATTAGTGTGCAGGAAACGTAAACCACCCAGTAAGTAAGCAATCCTTCAGCCTCTGTAAGCTTTGTACCAAGCCAATGACATCCTTTCCTTAAAAGATAAGGTTTAAAAGGGGGGAAGCAAGTGCTGAAGAGAAAGTAAATGCCTGTCTTGGTCTTCACACTGCTCAGAAGAAGCCAAGTGTGAGTGAGTGACAGGGCTGCTCAGCCAAAGTCCAGTGCCTGAGAAAGCTCTGGCCTGTAGAAAATTCAAACTCCTGTCTTCATCCTCACATTTATAACTGCCTTTTCCCTTTCACTGTGTTCTCTTTTCCCCTCCACACAGTCATGGCTCAATTTCTGGCTGCTGTTCTCAGCCTGTGCTGGAGTCCCTGAGTTGGCGGGAGGGTGGGTGGTGAGCCATCTACAGACACAGGAGTATCTTCCCAGACCCTCAGGAGAGTGGCAGCTTCTCTCTGTGATCACCCTCCAAGGATAAACTTTGTTTTAAATTGTGATTTCTTCTCTCCAGTTGTATTAAAGCATTTAATAATGAACTGAGTTATATGAAGCCAAGAAGTAGGAAGAAAGACCTGTCAGTCCTAAGAGTGTGTTGGTCTCACCTTTTCCAGGCTGAGGTGTGGTGGGTCTGTTTTGCACCATTGTAAGCTTCAATATTGGCAGTCACAATGCTAGGAAGAGAAACGATGTGAAACTCCATACTTGCTGGATGCTGGCAGAGACTCACTGATGGCTTTTAGTGGTTAAAATCCTAGTTCACACTAAGAGCACTGCTCTTCTAAAGAGACATCAACATTTCACAAGTTCATTAACCTGAACATGGCCTTTTGTATAAACAGCTCGATTATCCTCTTCTGGGGCTCAAAATCAGTAAGGCTTTAGGGCTATTCCTGGAACTCCTCCCACCCAGCAAAATTGCTTTGTTTCTTGGGGCTTTTCTCCTTGCTGTTGCCAGGTTTGTCTAGGTGGAACTTTCTCTCCAGATCATTGCTGAGCTCAGCCCTTACTGCATTTGAGTTTCTATTTAGGCATCACATCAGCAGAGAAACACCCAGAACCACCCAGTCTAAAGTAGCTTCCCCTCCCACCACCTCTGCCGTCGCTCTTTACCCCTTTCCTTGCTTTATTTTTCATCAGAGATGTTAATACTCCTTGTCATTATATTTTAAATTGATCTATGGTTCATCCACACTAGAATGTAAGCTCCTGAAGGCAGGGACTTTGTTTATTACTCTATTCCCAGGGCCTAAATAGGGTCTGGCCCACAGTAAATCTTGTTTGGATGAATGAACAGGAATGGAAGTCAAATATCTCAATTTCTAGCTTAACATGTGCTCACATCCCTGTCAGCTTTAATTTACTCCTCTATGCTTTCTGCCCTTGGTTTGCTGACAGGGGTTGATAGTTGGATAGCTCTCACTCTTTCAAATGTCTTGTGCTAAAGCAGAAGTGCTTCATTTAAAGGAATGTGAATTATAAAAACCTGGTATTTATGGAAAGCATAAAAAGAAAGAGTACTGCATTGCTTGTGTGAGTGTAGACTGATATAATCTGTTGGAAGACAATTTAGATATATCTAACAAAAATTTTAAATGGGTGTTTTCTTAACCTACTAATTCTTGAATAATATAGTCTATAAAAATAGTCTCACAAATGCTCAGAGATGTGTATATAAAGATGCTCACTGCAGCATTGTTTGTAATGGTAAAAAATTAGAAGTAGCCCATGAAATGTCAAGAATCTAGTGTGGAATACAATATATTCTTACACAGTCACTGAAGAGAATTAGACAGATATGTTGATTCTGACTTGAAAAAATATCCAAGATATATTGCCAAATAAAAAAAAAGCAAGCTGGAGAACTATTATGAACATTAAGAACACTTTTCTGTACAAAAATCATTACTATGTGTGTGTGAATAGTACATACCCACTTTCATTATTTGCAAGAAGAGGGTCTGCAAGACAGAGCATCAACCTGTTAACCATAGTTTTGATTTCTATGGAGAGAGGACTGAAGGGGACATACACCTTCTAAATCATAAATTTCTGTAATATGTAAATTTTAGCAACAAGCAGGTACTATATTCATAGCAACAAAAATAATAAAGGTTTTAAACATTATTTGAATTTTGGAGCCAAAGCATTTTAATATTTATAAAACTATTTACATTCTGAGCTCTAGTCTCATTCAGATTAACAAGTTCTGTCACCTCTCTAAGATTTTTTTTTTATTTTTGACTGATAAAATGAGGCTAGAAATTCTTGTCTTGTGTACTGCTCAGGGTTATTGGGTGGCTAAATCAAATTCATGGGATGAGTTTTGAAAACATTTAAAAATCACTACGTAAATTCCAAGAAGCCATTAGGTTATTGTTCAAGCTTCTTGCTAGCATTATACTTCATTTACTCCTAAGAATACACTTTAGGAAGCATTTGTGTTATGACTTTTAGAAGTGAGGAAGCTTGAAAGGAGAGAAATTAAATTTCTCCAACCAGTAGCAGGATTGAAACCAAATGCTCAGACTTTAAACCCTCATGCCATTCCATGCACCACTGAGAGGAAAGGTAGGTAACAAGGGTCTGTGAACTGTAACTCTCTCCATAATGAAAGGGATGGGGTAGAGTCAGGAACAGTAATAAGCACCCTTGGAACTACAAAATAAAATTAAACCACAACGACAAATTTGCATGTTTCTTGTCCTACAAAGTGTGTTGGTTCATCATCGCCAAGGCCAGTTAATCTTTTAATTATGGTCAAATAAATGCTTTTATGCATCTAAAACCAGAAACCTAAACTTCTTTTTTTCTAAAGAAGTTTAGAAAAACTTCTTTAGAATAAATATTCAAGGTTTTTTAAAAGATGAAAAAATATAGGCTTTGATAAAGCAAACATGTCTTTACTTGGAAGAAAGCAGAGGCAGTGATTCTACCAAGCTGCAGAAAGAAGACCTTATCCACTAGAAAGTTTCTCAAGGTTTGCTTGTCATGGCAATGCTACCGTTATGTTCAAACAAGGCGTACAAACAGGAGGGCAGGATTACCCGTTCTACCAGTTCCAGGCAGCTGTAATCCTAAAAGTTATTACTCTTACCAAGGCTGCAGGTAAGAGGGCTCATTCTAAATAAGGGGGGTAGGCTCTAATTCCCTTAGCCTCAGGCAAGGAAATTTTAGCCCAATATCACAAAGTTCTTTCAATTTTCTAACATCAGGGATCTAGTAAGATAATAAACAAATTAAAGACAGTAAGTTTGTTGCTCATAAAAGACTATTGAAAAGACTTTCCAAATAAATATTCCTAAGAGTTGAAAAAGGCATTTTAAAGATGTTTCAGTTATAGAACTGAATCAGCAGGCAACTACCAATTACACAGCTCTTAGCCATTTCTTAAGTAATAATTATTATTCTCTCTTCCTGAAGGGTGTCATCCAGAGATGTTTCATGGCAATTAAAGACGGTCTTCTTAAAGGCTTCTTTACTTAGATAATTCAATTCAGCAAACATTTCTTGAGCCTAACCACGTACAGCACATTGCCCAATATAAAAATGAATGAAATGTACTAGATTCGCCTCACAAAAGTTCACCTAACACAGAGAATTAAGTTTAGAAACGCTATGCCCAACTTGCACTTGTTTGAAAGTTCCAGTCCTATTAGAGAATCTTCAAACACAATACTGCAGAACCCCATGCAATTTTTATTTTCAAGATGCTATAACAACAGGCTCCTGTGCCCAATTCAGAAATACTGGTGTAGAGACATGCTACTCAAGACTAGTGCACCCTGTATCAGGTTAATTCTAGAAGTCCCTTCTCCCTCCTCGTTTATAGCTACTTCTCTCTCTCTACACCCACCCACCCCCCACACACACCTTTTTTTATGACTTCTTCACAGGAAGCGGTCTCTAAAATATTCTAGGGCAGGATTTCATTCCCTGCCTCCTCAAGAGCGCAATAATATTGGAAGCACAGTTTGCAAGTCATTATGAAAGGTCACTGAGAAGTCCCCTGGTGTTAATAGCTGGAGTAATATTGTTTTCTCCTTCAGACCACACCACTAAATTGTTTTTATTACCCACAAAGGGGTTATTTGTGTCAGAGCAAATGAGGCGTGAAACAAATTCAAAATGGCTAATTTAAACCTAACCAAATAGTTTATTTCTAATAACTAAGAACAAGACAATGACAAAAATTTGTTAAGTCTCTATGACATACAAGCAGGAGAGAAGAAATGTATTAAATAGATGGGTCCTATCAGAGCAATTATTCATTTTTAATGTGCTGAGAGTTTTTGAGCAGCTATCCTGTGGTTTATTCTCCCAGGGATTGGGGCTGGGTAGAATATTTCTAAAAAGTTTTAAAAGAAATGATCTTATGTTCTCTAGGAATATCAGAGATTCTGCTTTGGGCCTATTTCATTGAACTTCTTCAATTTCCAAACCACTATTTTCTTTGTTCTTTCAAATTTAAAACTCTGAAGTTGAATTCATCCTTTTGCTGCTCCCCTTATGCATAACATGTCTCCATCTCCTGGGGCCTCTATCGTTTCAATCTTTTAAATCCATTTTTCCTTTTGCCCCCCTTACTGTTATCACAGTAAATCTTGCCTCTCAAGGCTTTCTGCATAAGATAAGCGCATTCAGGATACCTCGATAGTTTCTTCAAAATATGTACAGTAGGGCTCCACCAGCAGACACTGAATTAGAAATTGGTCTATGTGTATAGGAGGGGAGGGAGAACTCATGCATATGTTGAAAATGTTGCCCAGGGGATCTTGATATAAAGCACATCACGTCCAGAAACCACGTTTCTATAATGAATTGTCTGGACTCTCTTCCTACAGCCTTCCAAACCAAGCACTTGGGGCCAGTTAGAGCCCATCGCCGATTTTTAGGAAGAATCTGAGGAGCCCTGAGCCTCAGTTTAGCCCTAATGCTGGTGTCTGCTTCATCTTTGCCCCGTTAATTAGGTCTCCATTAGGTAACCTGCCTGGTATTCCAGTTCTGCTGAGGCTGGGCCTCTCCCTGACTCCTGTCATTCTCTCAGGGACTTCTCTCCAGAGGATTCAGCCACCCATCTTGATCCCTAGCCTGTCCCAGGTCAGTAACCAGGTTCTCATTACCTTCAGCGAGGCCTCTCCAACCCTGACTTCCTGCTCGTCTGAAGGTGGCCTCCTGAATCTGGTTGTTGGAGGAAGTAGCATCTGTAGTCCCCAGATCTCCTGTCTGGATCCCAACCCTTCCTTGGTGGCTCTTGGACACTATTCCAGGGACCATGCTGCTGTGCTATCATCTAGGACCTGCCACTTTACACCGATATGTCTGTGGCATCCCCTCAGCACTGCCTTAAACAGCAGGACAGGCCGTTGTGAGCCTACTGGTTCCTTGCACTGTGTTCTCCAAAAACCCTGGTGTCTGACTGCCAGCCTTTCCCCTCCTGCAGAGCTCAGACAGCAGTAGCTTAAAGGGAATGTGTGCTTTCCACCTGAATGTGGCCAGCCCCCACCTCTACTCCTTCCTTGATCCTAAATGCAGGTCCTGCCATCACCTCATGCCCCTTCCTCATTTGGAAGTATTGGAGAAGTTTTACTCTGGAAGGCCACGTGACCCCAGAGGGCCATGTGTCCCCCAAAACAAGGGAATGTTCAGGGAGCTCTCTAGGAAACTCAAGAGGAGCCCAGAGATGCTAGAAAACATATCTCCTGTGGAGACATGAGTGCTATGAGCTTTGCATCTGACTTTTCACACTCACTGTATGAAAAGCTGTCTCAGCCTACAGCATGCCCCCTAGCTGATAAACGCAGGACATGCATCAGTGTTCTCAACAAGGCTTTAGGGGTCCTTAAGAGAAGGAGGCCCTCTTACAGAACCCTCAGACCTGTCTACCGTCTTTTCCCTTGTCTGGGGCTGCCTCTGGCTGCTGAGCCCCATGTGCCCTGGCTTTGCTGTGTTCTCAGAATGTCCAGTGCCTAGTTAAGCCAGCCTCTAAATGATCCAAGAAGGCAGCTCTCTCCTGAGGCCCTGAAGCCTCTTGAGACTTTCCTTTAAATCCTCAGACTCTAACCCTGGGGACTTTGGAGAGCTGCAGAGCCAGGTCCATGAGAAATCCTCAGTTTAGAGATCCTTCTTTGCCAGATCCTGAAAGCCATGGCCCCTCCACTCCACAATTGCCAAGACTTCTCAAGCTGAGCCCAGCCATTGCTTTCCCACCTGGGGCAGGCCCAGGCCATTCTTGCGCCTCCAGCAAAGAACTCTCCCATGTTACTTCACTCGTGAGTTTAAAAAAATCCGAGAAAGCCCACAACATGAGAACTTCTGGACTGTCCCTGCAGGGTTCCCAGGCTGACCAATACCCCTCCCAAATGACAGAAATCTGGTATCCAGTGACTGGGGACCATGTTCAGAGACTCCCTGAGTCAGAAGTGTTGAATGATCCCTCATGCAAAAGCCAGAAAAGATGACTCAGGAAGCCTAAAGATTCCACAGGGTCACTACCCTCCCTGAACTGCCAGTTGTCTTAACACAGAGGAACAATGTATTTCTTCCAAGTTAGGACAAATGGAGGGGAGTCCAGTTATTACCCCAGAAATTAGCATTGACCTCTTGTAGGACCACATCTATGTCCTTCTGAGGGTCCATTCTATGCTACTGAAAAGACAGTTTTCCCTTCTGAGGTACATAGAGATTCAATTAGTGCACCCAAAATGACTGAGGTCTGCTGTGCCACCTCAGTGCCCTCAGCAGTTCCCCAGCAGAGTGCACTGAACTCCCCTGTGAAACAGCATTTGTAAGGTTGTCACGTAATAGCAGGACATTCAAGTGGCCATATGGATCCTAGGAACCTTACCACATGTTTTCCAGTGTCTGAACACTCAGAAATAAACTCAGTAGAACCCCACTGGAGCCCAGAGCTTTCGACAGACTATCTGGACAAACTATGAGGAGCCCCGGGACCCAGGAGCTTGGAACACACCCTGGGGAGGAAAAGACTGATCTTCGAGGGAGGAATTATTTAAGTTGCATAAAAAGTCCTGACTTTTCACATGAGGCCCATTTGTGGGGTTCTTGAGGTGAGCCCAATCAGGAGAGGGACTATTCTGAATACAATACTTATCACATAAGCCTTTCCTGGATTGAGGCAGGCAGGCTCAGAACAGACACAGGGCAGGAACGGACTGTTCTCTGACTCATCGGTGAGTCCAGTTTATGTAAGCGGTAAGTGGGAGCCCTGGGACTGTCTCAGCCCACAGCCTCAGTCTACCTCCTGTCAGTGCTTGAGCTGGTGATAAGGAGCCTCGCCCTGGAAACAGGCAGCTGCCTCGGAAAAGACAAAGAGGCCTCTAAGGAAATAACTCTAGCAATCAAGGAGACTAATCATAAGACAGTGCACCTGGCTGGTCCTTGTAATCTCAGGGGAGCAAATTCAATGAGACCTAAGACTCCCAAAGTGTCCTGGATTACAGTAGCTTTGTCCTGGGCTAGTTAAGACCGAAAGGTTGAAGTCAGCAGCTAGGGCTGGCCTCATGCGTGCATCCTATGCACTTGCACAGGGCCCTGAGCTAGGCTTAAAGCTATGCTGTGGCCACCTTGAAGTCCTCAATAATTTTACTTTTGAACTTGTTTTTTTTTTGTTAGGGAAGTGTGATGGAACAATGGAGCATGGGTGTGAGCAGAGGAATAAAAGCTTTATATCTTAGTACCTTTAGTGGCACTTTTTTCCTGCCTTTTTTACAAGGAGCATACAAATTATGTAGCCAGTCCTGTCAGCAGCCCTGATGTAACTCTCCCAAGTAACCAGCTAACCTCTGAAGAGGGAAATTAGGATATAATAATCACCAGATACTCTCTGGAGATCCCTTGACCTCTAGTCCCAAGCCTACCAAAAAAAGCTTTTAAGCCTTAGCATCACTCACCAAGTCAACTACTGTTCCAGAATTACTTGGTATCCTCTTCAAACGCCCCTCAACTCAAACTCACTGGTGAGAACCAGGACATAATGGGTGTACATTCCAGGAAGCGAATAATGTTACGACACCACAAGTTAGTAAGAAGGGTCCTGAATGGCCATGAGACATCCCTGTGGTTATGACTAAAACAGGGATGGAGGCTGGAGCAGCTGCTCAGCTCCTGACCCAGGTACTACCCAGTGAATGTGTTCGCTTATTACATAAACATCTGTTGGGTGTCCACTGCACGCCAGGCACTGCAGAGGTGAAGACAGACACAGTCTTGTCCCTGACAAGCTCACAGTCTAGTAAGAGACAAAGGCATTTAGTAAGCAAATTAAAATAAAATGGGCTAAGTACTTTTATGCTTATAAATGTTGTGCTATAGATAATTAACATGCCAAGGGAGTCAGGAAATATCCCAGAGAAGGACCCTGAAAGACAGATAGCAGTTTGCCATGCTTAAAAAAAAAAAAAGAGAGAGAGAGAGAGAGAGAGAGAGGGGAGCATCAAGCAGCCCCTGCATGCCTGCAGAATAATGAGGAGAGGTGGGTCTTTAAGACTTGTTTGTTCCTGCCTTGAAGGTTTTGTGAATACCAAAGCTTCCCTACTACCATGTGCAGGAGCCCTTGGTCACAGATCCCATGTCTCTGGGAAGCTCCTAGAATTGTTTGGTCCCTGGTTTTTAGTCTTCTTACTGGGCCTCCTGTCTGGATTTGACTGAAGAGTTTCAATAAAACATAGCAGACTGGGTAGCCCTCCCAGTCCCCTCCATTCTAGCCCTAATCATCCCCCACCCTCCATCTACAATTCCAGAAGATAAAACCATTGTTGAGGGAGGCAAAGAGCTTGGCTTCTGAATCAGGCAGAGGACCTTTGCTAAACTGCTGCCAGCTATGGGAGCCCCAAACAAGCAGCCTGAGACAACTAGTGTTAGGACTGTCACAGACAGACAACATGGCACTCCTGGGTCTTTATGCATAAAAATTATGTAAAGATTTTTATTAAAAAATATATACATAGACATATATATAAATGATCTAGATTATTTTCCTCTTTTTCTGAAGCTACTTTCTTAATAAAAGAAATAAAATGAAATGTAAAAAAAAATGACAGAAGATTGGACTACATGGGAAGGGAAGTGTTTAGAAAAGATGGTTGGAAAGAACTGTGAAAAGGGCCTTGTAATCCCAGTTAAGGAATCTGGGCTTTATCTAGTATGCAAAAGGAGCCAAGAAAAGATTAGACAGAGTTAACTGTGCTCAGCTTCTGGTATGGAGGAAGGCCTGGAATAACAAAAACTAGGAGGAGGGAATCCAGACAGAAACAATGGTAAACAACAGAATGGCAAGGCTTTGTCCAAGGGACATGGTAGGATCTGAGACACCACTCAAGTAGATCTGGTGACTAACTGGACATAGGTGGTTAGAAAGATGGTGCCACAAAGCTTTCTAGGTTGGAAGGTAAGTAGATGGGACCTCCACTGCAGACATCCAGTAATACATGGAGCAAGTTTATAGGGGAAGATGAAGTTTGTGGTGCCTGCAGGACATCCAGGTGTGTATGTGCAACAGGCAACTGGATACAGAGATTTGGATCTTGTGAGGGAGGCTGAGAATGGAGACACTGCTTTGGGAGGCATTAACACAGGAGTAAGATCACTTCAAAAGAACCTGGGGAGCCAAAGGAGACAAGAGCAGAGGACATTCAGGAATGGCCAGAGATGGGAGAGACTGGAGAGGAGATAGAGAAGGAACAGAAGGGGGAAGAAACCATCAAACTGTAGCATGAAGTGGACAGCCTTGCAACAAAGAAGTCAAACCAGATCACTCATTTCAGCAACTAGGAGGGCCATGGAGGCTTCATCAGCAGTCTTAGTAGAATGGTAGGGGCAGAGCTAGCCCAGCATGGTTTGAGGTATGAAGGAAACAGGATAACAATGGAACGGAGAGAGATATAGCAATTGTTAGAAAAGGAAGGGAATGTCAGGGGATATATTTTTCAATGGCCAAATATACAGGGAGAGTAAGAATAAAGAGAAGTGTAGGCTCCTGGGGACTCTGGGAGCAGCAGGCTCCAGTAGGAAGAAGGTAGAAATAGGGGCCTTTGCTAAGCTGGTAAAGGAAGGAAAATTAGGGGCACTCATGCCAAATGACTTCTATCTTCTCGGAAGGAAGCAAGAAAGGTGAGGTCAGTGGGCAGGTGAGAAAGAGCAACGCTCAAGGCTTTCAGGAATCTGTTTCCAGGATGGATCACTGCTCCCTGCTTCCAAGTTTCTCTGACCTTGGCCACCTGCTTATTCTACCTCTGCATCCTGCCAGATTTCTGCAAGCTCACTGTCCACTGGCCTGTTCTCCTGCTCCCCTGCAGCCCCTGATGGACCTCCCTAGCTGCTCCTCCCTCCCAGTGTAGACTCCAGCCGCTGCTGACAGATGTACCTTCCTGCGGTGCCTACTATGACAAGCCAGCTCTGCCTCTCTCTGGCATCTCAGCCACCTATAACCCACAGAAGCATGGGCCAATTCCAATAGTATCCTCTATGGTCTCTCCCTCTCCAACCCACCTCCCCTCTTTCTAAAACTCTGCTCTGCATTTAGCAACCCCCACCTTCTCTCAACCCATCAGTACCCTCAAGATCCTAAAGGGGCTCTCCATTGCCAGATGAGGCAATTTAGCTGTGGACTGATGACTGGACACAGACATATCTACCTGCTCTCTGTAGATGTTTGACAATGTAGTCCACACAATCTTAAGATTCAAGACCTTCCACTCTCTGGCTCCACAATGCCTCTCAAAACAGATTGTCATTAAGATGCAAACCTCTTATTCCAGAAATTGGTCTGCCCTGTCTCCCCTACCCATTCCCAGCCCTGGTCTGGTCTCCCTAGATATGTGTATGCCTATCTCCCACTCTATCTTTCCTCCTATCTGCAATGCCTGGCCCTCTCCTTTCCACCTGTCATAATGAGGTCTGGCTCAAATCCTGTCTCTTCAAGGCCTGTTCAGGGCATACATGACATTTTTTGCCTGGACCCCCTTGCTTGGCCTTTGTGTATATTTCTTTATCTTTTTTTTTTTTTGTAAGTTTCCTATTTCCTCAGATAAGCCCATAAAAAAGGGTTCCTTATAAGATGCACAGAGGAAAAGCCACACAGAGCAAATCTGCCTCTGGGTAATCTGTCCTGCGTCAACCACTGACTCATAAACCTTGGTCGTCTCCTAACAACCGTAACACATTAGAGCAAGCACAAATTCATAGTGTCTTCGGGGCAGGGGCCATGTCTTATAGTTAGTATGCTGCCTTAAACCTTGTAGGCACTCAATAAATGTTTGTGATGAGTAAGTATAAAAAGCAGAAACCTCTTCTTGATCTGAAAACATAAAGGATAAAACATGCCCACTGTTGGGTAGTAAACTCTATGACTTGATGGAAACAAACCCTTGTCTATATCACTGTCACTCAGGCATCCAAGGACAGCTATTATTTACCAAGGCAAGAAGGCAGATCCATTAGAAAAAGCAGGAACTAGGAAGACCAGGGGTCTGGCCACAATATCAGCAGTGACTTACAAGGTGAACTTGGACAAATCTCTCAACAGATATTGATTCTTCAAGGTAAAAGGATCTTCTCACATTCTGCAAAGCTATAATAATCTAGGAGGGAGGGAGAACGGGTCGCTGGCCTGGAAGGGCAGCTCACCTGTAGTGTACCCCAGCCAGTACCATGCATTTGCCTGCCCTTCACCCTAGCTTCTATGTTGATCCCTAGGTCTGTGACAGGCTATGATTCCAGCAAACACCTTTTATTCCCTATTCCCACCCAGACTGTTTGCTTTAGCTACATACTAAATGCAGTAGTTCCCAGCTGAAAATTTAAAAGTACAATGCTAACACAAATTTGATAAAATTCTACACATGGGTCAGCACACACCATGCTATTCCAGGTGTTAGCCTGGAGGTGTGATAGGTAATAATCACATTCTCCTACAGCAGAAGTCATGGCCCTGGAAACGGCATTACTGAGTTCTGGAACTCTAAACCTCCCAGGAGGTTGGATGTTGCTGGAGGGTGGATGTAGTTGGGTAATGCAACTTCTCTGCTAAGTAAAATAAGCCAGAGAAAGACAAATAATGTATGCTATCACTTACATGTGGAGTCTAAAAGAAAAAAAGCCAATCTCAAAGAAACAGAAAATAAAATGACAGTTGTCAGAGGAGGGAAAGGAAAAATAGGGAAATGTAGGTCACAGGTACAATTTTTGGTTATAAGTTCTGAGGATGTAATGTACGATATGAAGACCACTGCTAATAATGTGGCATCACACACATGAAAGTCACTGAGAGTATGTTTTAAGTGTTCTCACCACACACACACATTAACCATGTGAGGTGATGGATATGTTAATTACCTTGATCTTGTTAATCATTCCACAATGTACATGTATATCAAATTATCACATTGTACACGTTCAACATATACAATTACATTTGTCAGTTACTTCTCAATAACATTGGTGGAAGGAAGAAGTAGAGTTTGAGAAGTGTTTCTGTACCTTGAACTCAGGAAACATTCAATAATTGTTCCAGCTGAAAGAGGAAGGTTTCAGATTTCTACAAAGAAGAAAAGCAAGAAAAAAGTTCTGAAGCAGGGAGTGTGATAGGGGAGTAAAAGAAGCTGAGTGGTCTGAGATGAATAGGACTGAAGGGATATACATGGAAGAAACAGAAGAAGGAAGGCAGAGCAGTGATTACACTGGAAACAAGGACAATGATTTGAAAAAAATGACTTTTGAACTGACTGTGAAGGGAGGCATCTGCAACAGCAAAGCAGGAAAAAAAAGAGCCAAACTTGAGAAAACAAAGGGCGTATACAGAAGGGTAGGGACAGAATTCCTAAAAATGTTGTGATGGAAGGTGTCAAGAAACGGAGACAATTTGAAAAGGTGGAATAGTGTGGCGTGAGACAATGTTTTTTTTCCTTTTCTTTTCTTTTGTTTTTTTAATTTGAAGCTTTCTTCTTCCTAACATCAGACATTGAGGTTTTCTCCATCACCACCATGCCTCTCACAATGGAGGAGTCTGTCAAACAGTATTGTTGGGACAGCAACTGGGAGGCGATTATATTTTTGCACTTTATCATTTTCAATCATTTAGTTTGCCCTGGAATAAATGCCTCTCTCCCCAAAGGACCCTACTGCAATGTCCTGAAGCATACAGGAAAAATGTCTGCACAAAGGTCCTCTGTTCATTAGCTGTTTCAAGACAAAAGTATGAACACCCCTGGACTCAATGTACTACATATTGGTCCCTGGGTGGCTTGAATCTGAAAAGAATTAGCCATTCTGATATGACTTCACAGCAACAAGAGAGCTCCTGCATGCCAATGATCTGATCAGTTCACTCAGCATTTCTTAAGGCAAAGCTTTAACTTTTTAAAAAACAGATATTTGATTACAAAGGCATGCAAGGGTAGCAAACATTGAAAGCAAGCTACTGTGATACAGAAGCCACTAAAAGGCCACAAAAGCTGAAAACAAATGTTTCAGAATTCCCAGGATTCTGGTTAGCTTCTCCGGACTCTTGGTTTCTGTGTTTCTGTGTTTCTGTGTGTGCGTGTGTGTGCGCGCGCGCACACACACCTTTTTTTAAAAAATGGAGCAAGGACATTTCACTGATGAAGCCCCTTAACAGGAAAAGTATTAAAAAGCCTGGATTCTGGTCCTAATTCTTTTCAGGCAAAGAGCAAATTTCCCAATCCTAGTAAAGGTAATAACAGTATTTTACTATCCAGGTAGGTACCCAGGTAGGATTCACTAGCAAGAATGGGGACACTGTCTTTGAGGGCTGTTCTACAGATCTACACACACAAGATGTTGGTGCTGTATTATGGGATTCTCATAAGTTTTATTCATAAATGTTACAAAAGCAAAATGAATTATTAATGTAAAGATCACCCATCAGAGATGGGAATCATTAACAGAATTTCGCTCAGGCTGGGGGGTGGGGCGTGTTGGTTGGTTTACGAAAACTAGCAGTGCTAGCACAGAGCTTTTCATTTCCATTGTGACCACGTGTTCAGATTGGCCCGGGTTCTCAGGAATCGAGCTGGTACCAGTTGCCAGCTGTCAGACAGCCTCTGCAAAGTGCACTCAGTTAGCTTCCCCCTGGCTATTCATCCACATTATAAAACCTGCCATCCTGATGGCACCAACAGTAGGCCTACAGTCTCTATCTCTACAGTACCTGTGACATTACTGGGGATAAATAGGCCCTCTGCTTAAATACAAGGCAAGTCTCTTAAGTCAAATTAAGATCTAACAAGAGTAGCTTATTCTCCTTAGTACTTAATACTTACGATAGCAGCTGTTTAGTACTTACTCTGTACCAAGCACTATGCTAGGTACTTTATGAACATTATCTCATTGTA
Source organism: Macroglossus sobrinus (assembly GCA_004027375.1). Lineage (NCBI taxonomy): Eukaryota > Metazoa > Chordata > Mammalia > Chiroptera > Pteropodidae > Macroglossus > Macroglossus sobrinus. The sequence goes on along the minus strand of PVKZ01001385.1, from coordinate 222,188 downwards.
CCCTCAAAATCTTACCATGCCAGAGGTACTGATATTATCTCCATTTTACAAATTGAGAAACTAAGTCATGAAATTGCTCAGGGTCACACAATTTAGAAGCAGCAAAGCCAGGATATAAATGTGGTTCCTTTCCTATTCCAAAGCCCCTATTCTTACCATTTACTTTAATGAATATAAAGTTTGAAGAGTGTGGAGCTGTTGTTCTCTGGGAGATATTGTCATAACTGTTGCTATCAAGCCGTAAAATCTTTAAAATCAATCAAGAGTGAGCTAAACACTGAGAGATCAAGTGACTTTACAGAAATAAATGTAAATAGAAATCAAGAGAGATAGAGGTTATAAACATCATTATTTGGGTCAATGCTGTTCTGTCCCCATCACTTACAAGAGGCTGCAAACTAATCTTGAAAAGTGGAGCCCTGGAGCCAATCTGCTTGGACTCCAGTCTCAGCTCTGCTTCTAATCACGGGCGAGACACTGAAACTCTCTGGGCCTCAGTTTCCTCATCTGGTAATAATAACAGAACCACAGAGCTGTCTTGAAGATTAAATGAAATAAAATATGCTCAGGACTATATATAACACAATGAATCATTATTTTCACCAGTATGGATCTATGGACAAGATGCTTCAGTCTATCCGAGTTTCCTCATCTATAAAATAGATAAACAGAGAGATGTTATGAGGGTTAAGTGAAATAAAATCCTAAAAGCATGTAACATGCAGACCTCCTTCTAGGAGGCACTCAAAAATATTCACCTGTTTTCTTCTTCCCAAGATAGCACTTTCACTTACTTACCCTTCTGAGACCTCAGTCTTCCATATTATAAAATTCGCCAGCCATTGGAACCACACAGGCACATCACAACCAGAGCCCACCAAAGGCCAGGATGGATGTAAGGAAACCTGGATTCTACTTGTAGTTCCAGCTTTTGAAAAGCCACTTAACTTCCCGAAACCTTAATTTCCTCATTTATTCATTCTATTGTAATCTTGACAAATGAGTTCCAGACAGCACGTTACACATTAGATGTGCAAAGAGAGATAAGGTACAACATCTGACTTCAAAGAGCGCACATTCTATTTCAAAATAAAGGCATGTAAACAATTAGGTATGTTGACTGAAGCATGGACAAGATAGAGGTGGCCCAAAGGAGGTAGTAATCAGATCTACCTAGGTAGGGCAAAGAAAAAAGGATTCAGAAACAATAGGCCCTTGATTTGAGTCTTCCAAGATGAAGGGGAGTTTCCCAGGCAGAATCAGAGGAAAGGTATTCCAGCAAGTGCAAAGGCTTAAGGATGCAAAACGAGGAACTGTAAATAATTAATTATAACTGAGTACAGAATGGATCTAGGGGAGTGGCAGGAGAATAGAATAATATCTTCCCTTGAAGGATTTCCGTGAGACTGAATGAGAACAATGTATTAAAACAGTGAAAAAGACATAGTGTTGCAGAAACTTCACATATTATTAGTAGTAGTACTGTAGCAAGGCTCATGATAGTACTTAATTTTCACCCATTTTCCAGCATGAGAACTCCGGGTATTGTTTCCTCTCTTACCACTACCTTGCCTCCTACCTCTCTCCCCTGAGAGAAGGCAAGGAGGAGTTAGCGTTGATCTAAGTAGAGAGGTGGGAGGAAGAAAAACATTCAGCTCTTTGTTTCAATTACAGCTCTTTTCAAAGTCCCTTAACTGTAATGTTTTTCATATTTTAAGAGTTAGTTCTTATTAGCCAACAAAGAAACCTTGACCCTAAGACCATGTCTTTTCAAACATTCTTGATCATAACTCTTAATAAAAATACATGTTATACCACAATCCAGTACACACACACTCATTATGAAACAATACTTAAAACAAGTTTATACCCATTATATGCAATGCACTCAGATATTTTATCTTGTATTTCAATATTTAAAAAAGTGTTAAGTTACAATCTCCTAATTGATTTCATTACTTACTAGTAAGTCACAACCTGCAGTTTAAAAACATCCTAAGAAACAGAAAGGTTCACAGAAAATTTCAAAAATACGGCTCACAAATCCCTTCATGACCTTTCTTTCCTTTTGCATTTTAAGACATTGCAAAATAGAAAGAAGTCCAGCCCGTTTCCTGGGAAACAAATATTCCTATGTGCACAGTTAACATGGTGTGCTGTCTGACAATAAATTAAAGGTTTCTATGTGGGTTTCTTGTGTGCTTGGTTGCTGCAGCCGACCAGGCATGTTGACAAGTCGAATTTCAAAATACAGGACTTTCTCTTAAGCAGGGCATTGGTGCCCTGTAGAAAATAGGATCATATGTCTCCAAAGTCTTTTCAACAAGAACATTCAACAAACAACTTCTATCAGGTAAAGGGCCCACCACACATCATAACCCAGAAGTGAGCAAGCATTCTGCCTCGGGGCTGCTGAAATGGGAACATGATGACTAGATGCCTTTCCAGTCATGTGCAGGTTTAAAATTTACACCACTATCATCACTACCACCACTTCCCTCAACAAGGACAGAATCTGCTCCCCATCCAGCTCCATATGCTTTTATGTTCAACCAAAATGTTAAAGCTAGAAACTCAAGAGACATCTGGTCTACCTCACTCTTTCCAAAGAGGATGGCCAGCTAAACGTTTCCAGGACAGAGCTAAACTATTTCCCTATGGACCACAACACACATCTGTGCTCCCTGTGGTATAGCAAAAGCTTTAGATGTTTCTAACATTGTACTTTTGATTATACTACTTTTCCTACTCTGAATGTTTTTCCCTCCTGCCCATCCATACAAACCCCAACCATCCTTCCCAATCACGTCCCAAGCTTTTTAAGAAGCCTTCCCCAAATGCTACAGCTCCTGTCCATCTCTTCTTCTCTCTCTGAAATGAGAAAAGTTCACTGAATTTATACAACTTTACCTCTTAGATGCTGTTTAAGATATAGTTAATATATATTTATTTATTGCCTGTCTAATGTTTATAATGTGTGTTTATAAGAAATTTAAAGTTTAAATTAACCTTTCCTACAACATACATATCAAGGAGTAAATAGAAAGCTTTAGCATTTTATCATGAAGATATTTAAATCAGATAATCATTATAGAAATAAATATTAAACAATTTGTTTCCATATACTCAGAACCAGTGACAATAATGACAGATGTCAGAACTGTTGGTTTTTCTAATATTCTATCACATGGGAGACACTTGTCTTAGGCAACTGAATTTTTGCATGCATCAGAGCAACTGAGGGGCTTCCTCCCTAAAAAGATACAGAGGTAGATGCTCTCATAGAGACCCTGTGCACTGACACACAATCCATAGAACTCTGTGTTGGCTTTGGTTACTTTTCATAATAGGACCATTGCATTTTATAACCTTGAAAGGACTTAATGATTATCTATTTCACCTCAGATGAGGAACTTTAACCAAGAAAAGATGAGCTAATATGCTTCAGATCACCCTTGCAGAAAATGATAGAGTTGGGGCTAAAACCCACACCTTCTGTTATCCAAAGAAATCAGGAGCTAGAAGTCTAGAAACCTCATCTCACCTAGCTTCTTCAGTTTCATTTCCCCCATGCTCGAACTTCCTGTCTTTTGCTAGACCCCTCTGTCTCACCACTGAGGAACTTCCCCAAGTCTTCCACACCAAACTGTCTGCCTGTCATTAACCAATTCCCCATTGTTGTTCCATCTCAATGCCACGACTTCTCCTGTCGGACTTGACAACTTCACTATTTATTCCAGTTTTTCCCTTATCCAATACCACACTTGCCGAAACCACACAGCTCCTTTACTTTAAACCCTCCTTTACTTGAAACTGAAGCTCACGACAATGACTTTCTCACATGGAGTCCTTATTTTCTCCACCTAGGATGACAGAAACCTTTTCTATCTCATATTGTATATGATATACAATATGTTAAAAGAAAAAAAAGTTTTCTCTTTAACAGGGAAGATAATTTCTCAAGACAATCAGCCAAGTAAATGACTATGTTTGCAAGTTAAGCAGGGAAAGCAGCGAAGTTCATTGACACTACCAATAAACATCAAACTTTACGCTTTACTGAAAATATCCTCTCAGGCTCAAGATTGGGAAAATTGATTAGTGTGACTCCTCCTTTTCTCATCCTTAGCTATATTCTTATCAAGGCTCTCAAAGAAGAATGAGGTGGTCAAAGAAGATAGGTCAAAGAGGACACCAGTAAAAAGTCCAAACAAAGCAAAACTAGCCCCAGAGTGTGGTGTTAAACATGCGGACCCCAAAGACCCAAGGTAAGAGGTCTTGGCGATACCAGAAATAGCTGAGTGACCCCGGGCATACTGCTTAAACTGTCTGCTCAGTTTCTTCATCTGGCAGATAGGGTAATAGTAATACCTACCTCACAGGGTTGCCGTGACAACTAAATAAGTGAATACATATAAGATTCTTAGGACAATGCTTGACATAAATACTTGATACCTAAAATAAATCCTGAGTTTGAAATGATTTTAACGATCATCCTGTGAGTCTGCTGACCTCCAAATCTTACTAGCAGTTTCAGAATCTGGCAGCAATTTGCTTTCCCTACTACACTGCATACACCCTGTACCTTCCAGTATGAACTGTTTTCCAAGAATTCATTTCATAATTCCTTCACTGGGACTTGATAGAAATATACCCCTGGATCTCTCATTAACAATCCCCACTGCCTCAGCCGCCACATATGGTGAAGAAAGGCCTCCAACATAGAGGACAAAGCCTGTGAAAACACAAAGTCCTTGTCTGCCCTCTCATCACAAATTCTACCTGTAACCCAGGACTGAGGCTGGGGGACAACGAGCCGCTTACCATGGAGGAAACAAAACGAAGGGAAAATTCTTCACACCAAACATGTCTTCTTAGGGCTCCCAGTACAAAGCAAACTCCTGAGAGCTCTTCCAGCTCTGTCCTACTGCCTCTCCTATCTTTTTTTCTTCATTTTATTCTTATCAGGCTCTTGGCTACACTAAATTTGCTCTTCTCAAGGTCACCAAAAAACTACCACTCTGCTAAACACAGGAAGCTCATCTGACTCCACCTCTCAGGAGGTCACCACTGCTGACACTCAGTTTCCTTCAAGGGCTCCCCTGTCTTGGCTCCTAGGCCACCATATTCATGGTTCCTGGCTATGCCTTTGGGGTTCCTATGAGTCCTTACTCCCTGCATTCCTTATCTCCTCACACTGGCATGCCCCGAGGCTCATTCCATGGTTCTCTTTTCTCTACCATAGCATGCTCACACAATATTGTGGTTTAAAATACCATTTCTTACCCCAATGACTCTCAAATATAGGTCTCCAGCCTGTACCTAAATCCTGAACTGATTCATACACCCAGGTGCCACTGGAACTCCACTGGAATGTCTAATAGGACCCAAAACTTAGCTTCTCCAAAACCAAACTCCTAATGTTCCCACGAAATCTCCTCCTCTTCTGTCTTCCCCATCTTGGTAAATGACACTCTCCACTTCCCCTCCTCCTCTCACTTTCCTTCATGTCTTACCAGTCAACAAATCCTATCAACCCTACCTTTAAGAAACATCCAGAATTTGACCATACCTCGTCACCTCCAAACTGCCCTCTGGTCCCCGCCACTACCTTCTCTCCTGAGTGCTGAAATGCCCTTGTAAGCAAGTCTCTCGTTTTTACCCTTTCCCTACTATAGTATTTTCTCAAAACAGCAGCCAGAGAGATGCCATTAAAACAGAAGTCAAATCATGTCACTCTCTTATTCAAAACATTAAATGACTTCTCATCTCACTTGGAGAAACCAAAGTCCTCAGGATAATTGCACAGCCCTGCATAATGTGAGTCACCCCATTCTGCTCCCTCGCTCTGACCTCATTGCCTCGTACTCTCCCCTTGCTCACTCTCCTTCAAACACGTTGGCCTCCTTCTATTCAGGGTGCCTGTGTTTGCTGTAGCTCCTGTCTGGAACACCCTTCCTCAGCACTCACAAGCTTCGTGCCCTTACCACCTTCACATCCATACTCAAAAGTCATTTTCTAGATGAAGCTATCCCTCACAACCCTTTTTAAAATCACAACCTATACCACTTAGCACCCTTTATCTCTCCCTTCCCTGCTTTATTTTTTCCAATAAGAGTCTACCTCTTATTTTATAAGTTTTATAATAAAATTTATTATAAAATTATTTTGTTTATCCTCCATCAAAATACTCATTTTATCTTTCCCTACTAGAGTACAAGCTCCAGGCAAGTGGGGATTTATGTCTTGAATATAAGTGGGGAAGTGCCTTGTATATTTGCTGCATGAATGGGAATAATGGCTCACTTGGTTCCTCTTACCTAAGACAGTCATCACCGTCTTCATTAGCTTCATGGGTGTCCTCCGGCGGCTGATGGACCCACTCGTGTGTGGGGACAAGACGTTGGTTTTCCTTTTGACATACATGTAGATTCGTAGGTACACCACCACCATGATGAAGAAGGCCACAAGGTTTGACACGGTCCAGAAAATGAGGTAACTCCTACTATAAATGGGGGCCAGGGAAGAGCAGGCAGAGATGTCACAGAGGCAATTCCAGCCCAGTGTGGGGACTGCCCCCATAAAGATGGCGATGGCCCAGACGAACAAAATGAGCAGCGTCACCCTCTTTTTGGTCAGGTTGCTGTGGACGCGCATTCTCATGATTGACATGTGCCTCTCCACGGCAATAACGAGCAAATTAGTCAGGGAGGCAGTCAAGCTCGTGTCCAGAAGCCCCTGACGGAGAAACCAGCGGTTGACAGTCAAGGTTTTTGAAACAGGGCCCGTGTTAAACATCAGGAATACATAGGCAATTCCAGCAAAGAAATCTGCAGCAGCTAGGTTAGCCAACAGGTAGTAGAAGGGGAAATGAAATTTTCTGTTTTTGATCACTGCTGCAATGACCAGAGAATTAGAAAAAAAAATAAACAGGCAGAAAAATGTTCCAACACATAAAACGATCACAAGCTTCGTTCCTGTCCAGTCATCAGCAGTGTCAGTGTTGCTCCTATTATAAAAAAAGTCCATCTGCTTATCATAGTGACATTCATTCATTGTGGAGAAGAAATGAACATCCTAGGAAGAAATTTAAGAAAGAAACAAATATCATTCTTTGCAAAGTCATCCACAAACCAACTGCCACTGCTAAGCTTCTTGTCTGGAGAGCTTTTGTCCATCCTTCAGATCCCAGTAAATGTCCCTTATTTTAAAGGACCCTAGCCCCTGACCTCCCATCACAGCATTTATCTCACATCAGTAATTGCCTGGTTGTTTCCCAGGCCAGGTATAAGCTCAGCAAGTGAGAGTATGTGTCTATGTCGTTCACCATTACAACCCCAGGGCCCATTTGCCTTGGCTGTCTCATGACAGGTATTTGCTGAATGCTGGCTGAATGAATGAATGAATGATCATGAAGGCAGCAATAGGTCCAATATTCTGAGCCCTGCAATATCCACTCTGCATGAATGCTTTCTACTGGTGGCTTCCAGCTTATTTCTTATTTATGGGTTCTGCTTATTAATCAAAGACAGATAAATAACACCAGGCACGTTCTTGCCAAGATAACGGGTACTGAGTTTCTTTTTACATGACCAAATGCCTTCCTCAAGAGATCGATTTTCCACCACTCTGACTGCATTCCTAATCCTCCCTTTGCCATCTTTTGGTTTCAAGCTACAATGATGACACTCACTGTTAAGCATGTGGTACAGGGCTGGAGACAGGCCTCAATATCCCTTCCTTACCTGTGCGTTCTCTTCTTCTGTACTCTCCTAATCCAAACTGTACCAGTGTAAATTTGTTTACTGGATTCCCCAACTCAATTACTTCAGGTCAGTTTCTTTCCCTGGGCTCTCTTCAACGCAGCAGGTGCACGAAGGGTAAGGCCTCCACAGCCAAAACTGAGATCTGGAGTTTGGGCAGATGTCCAAGGATATGAAAACATATCTGCCAAGTGAAGGCAAGTTCTCAGGACACATGTCTGAAAGTAGGCCCCAAATAGGGGTATCGAGCAGATCGGGAAGATATTAATCTCAGGATAAGATCACTTGGACCCCCAAAATGAGGGATTGCTGTCAGAGGGGCTGGGCAGGGGCTCTGTGCTCAGTGGGAAGATCAGACGTTCTACCTCACAGAGTTTTGGCCACAACCATGAAAGGTCCAATCAAAAGAGACTGGGACTGAAGCCAAGAAATCTAGTTTCTGAGGAGAATAATCAGGGGTTCCCTCACAAGTCTACAATTATCTGCTGGAGAATGAGAGACCCAGTAGGTCCAGGCACTGAGCAGTCCTCTGGTGGAAATGAAGTGGCTCTAACAGTTAACACTTAAAAGGATCTCCTCCCCTCACCCCCCAAAATAGGATCTCCCCCTTTTAAGGTTCTAATAAATCAGCAATCCAATACCACATCCAGAATCAGGATAAGTAGGTCAGACGTCAATTTGAAGTAGTACAAAATAAAAATATATCTCAGATAGTCTTTTTAACTTATATTTTAATGGTATAATGGTATTTTTAAATGAATTAGACACATGCCTCACTGACACAGCAAATTAAAGGTAAGAATATCACTTTATATGCTTAAAATAAACAAACTGGGAGTGGTCTCAAGAGACAAATGGTTCTAGTGCCTTTCAATTACAAGAAAAAGGACTCAATTTTAAGAATGACAAAACAGAAACTACTCTCTTTCACAGACATTCACTACTATTTAATTTCAATATCAGATTACATCATAAAATAGGACAATATATCTATACTATATTATGACAATTTTATCAAATTAAAAATATAGATATATATGATAATTTTAATAGTGTTATAATATTCTGGTATATGAATATACCACTTTACTAACTAATCCTTAAATACTGGACATTTAGGTTGTTTCCAATATTTTGCTTCTTTAAACAAGGCTACATTCTGTTGCATTAATTTCTACATACTTGGCCAATTATTTCCCTAAGATTAATCCAAAGATTTCAAGTTAATGAAGTAAAAGATGTAAATTTATTTAAAAGTTTCTGATATGTAGTGCCAAATTTCCCTTGAGACAGATTGTATTCCTAATCCTACTAGCAGCATATGAGAGTTGAATAGAAAATATGAATCGAATGAAATTTGATTTAAATATCTACGGAGAAAATTCAGCTTTCAATACTGTTGAAAGTATATAGAAATTCAATACTAACAATACAAAAATCACATGAGAAATTTTAATGATGCAATTTTGTCTTTTTGCTAATGAAAAATAGTGTATTTTATTTTGCTATATGCTCTAGATAGCTAAGAAAAGCACATTCCAATTTAAAATTACATTATCCTTGATTAATGTTAATGTTGATACTCATCAGCAGTATCAACATTAATATGTCAAAAAGATGTTGGAATTATAATACTACAGAAAAAACTTTAAATTTTCCTGATTTCCTTTTGAAAGGTTCTTAACATTTTAGTTTTGGTTCATAAATTTGGCTGAATTTATAATTATATCATACCCTAAAACCTCAATGATTTTTACCACAAAATCTTCAAATTTGAATCCCTCCACCCCTCAAAACCAAATGGCACATTTTTAGAAATATTTTAACAAAAATTGTCCTAAGTCTGAGAAGTAGTTTTGTCTTACAAAGTTGAGGAACCATAGAAAAACCATAATTAAACAGAATATCAATCAAGCACTTCCACTATCTCTATCTCAAATTCTACTGAAATAGACAATAAGAGCAAAAAAAAAAAAAAGTTTATGTAGGGCATTGGTGAAAAAGTACCCACAGATTAAAATATTATGCAGCCATTGAAAATCACATTTTCCATGAAGTTGTAGTAATATGAGAAAGAGCACGTCATTATTTTAATTACAAATTATGTATTTATACATTTACATATTACACATACATATACACATAAATAAGTGTGTGTATATCTTGTCTATTTTTAAAAGATACAGAAAAAAAGGTTTAAAAATCTCAAAGTGTAAAATCAAGAATGGTGGAATTATGGGTCATTTTTTAAAAATTCCAATTTTGTTCTATGTTTCACATTTTCTGTAATAAACAAATAGAGTTTTAAATGCTAGTTTAAAAATTCTGTCTTAGCACACATTCTATTAATGTATTCTATCTGTCTTTGACAACTACAGTTTGAAAAATCAAAATTAATGTTCAAAGGAAAAGCCTCAAGGATTTGCTGATCTTCATTATAACTATTCTTACCAGCAAAGTGCACTTCAGAGTTTTTCAGTGATAATGAAAAGAAAACGTTTTCTACTTAAGACTCCATATTACCATAAAACGTTATATGCTGACAACTAACCAAATCAGGACATCGTTTTCCCCAGCTCTCCTGTAGAACATTTCCCAGTGCGATCTCCCCAGAGCTCCAAAAATTAATAACTGGAATCAGTACTTTTTTTTTTCCTTTGCCATATGCTGCCAAACTTGTTGACAGTCCTCAATACATATTAACTACAGATCACTGTATTTTAGCTGGAAATTGTCGAAAACTTTGGCTATAACAAATGATCAATTAATCATCTCTTGACCTCTCTTCTGTGATCCTAGCCTTAAACATTCCCTTCATAGAGATACCTTATGTGACTAATTCAAAGTAACCCTACACACTCGAAACTATAAAACTCCTAGAAGAAAACATAGACAGCAAACTCTTTAACATTGCTCTTAGCAATATCTTTTTGGCTATGTTTCCTAGGGCGAGAGCAACAAAAGAAAAAATAAACAAATGCAACAACATCCAACTAAAAAGTTTTTGTACAGTGAAGCAAACCATCAATAAAACAAAAGACAACCTACAAAATGAGAGGAGATATTTGCATATGATATATCCAATAAGGGGCTAATATCCAAAATATATAAAGAACTCATACAACTCAACCATAAACAAACAAACAAACAAATAATCCTATTGAAAAATGGGCAGAGGACCTGAATAAACATTTCTCCAAAGAGGATATACATATGCCAACAGACATATGAAAAGATGCTCAACATCACTAATCATCAGGGAAATGCAAATTAAAACTACAATGAGATATTCCCTCACACCTGTCAGAATGGCTGCTATCAACAAATCAAAAATTAAAAGTGCTGGTGAGGAAGGAGGGAAAAGGGAACCCTTGTACACTGTTGGTAGGGTTATAAATTTGTACAGACACTATGGAAAACACTATGGAGATCCCTCAAAAAAAATTAAAAACTGAGCTGCCATACAACTTAGCAACTCCACTTTTAGGTGTGTATCCAAAGGAGACAAAAACACTAATTCGAAATGACAAATGCATCCCTATTTTCATTGCAACATTGCTAGTAATAGCTAAGATATGGAAGCAAACTAGATGTCCCACAATAGATGAATGAATAAGGAAGCTGTGTTATATATACAATGAAATACTATTCAGCTATGGAAAAAAACTAAATCTTAGCATTTGTGACAATATGGATTGATACAGTACTAAGTGGAATAAGACAGAAATGACAAATACCATACAATTTCACTTATATGTAGAATCTAAAACAAACAAAACAAATGAATAAAGAAAACAAAACAGAAACAGACCCATAGGTAATAGAGAACAAACTCATGGTGGCCAAAGGGAAGGAGGACAAGGATGGGAAGAAAAAAAAAAAAGAAAGTAACCTTATAGCTCTCACTATCAGAAAGCCCTGTTTATCTTCACCGGAGCACATATCATCTGTTACATATTTTTTTTCATGTTTATGTAGTAGAACCATCTACTCCAGCAGAGAAGGCACTCTGTCTTTTATGCTCTTGTCTACAGCATCAGCATTTGGGGAACAAATGAATAAATTTTCATCCTACGCTATCTCTTCGCCCACTAAATGAAAAGGTTCAGTTAAATGTCTTGCCTGACTTACAGGTCACCCACACAATATGCCAATTAGAGAACTCCCTCACTTAACTATGTATTCTTGGGTTACTTACAATCTCCAACTCATTAGTACTACTGTATTTTTAATTGCTAATTTTGAGTGATTACTTTGTGCCTACCGCTTGACTAAGCATTTTACAAGGGTCATCTGATTTAATCGTCCCAGCAATGATGTGAATACTATTATCATAGACATTTTGCAGAGGAGGAAACTGAATGCCCTTCTCTAAGGTCACAAAACTAGATCCTGGATTCTACTTAAGCAGCTATGCTCCCAAGACAGCATGCTTATCTACAACAGGACACTATCTCTCCAAATAAAAACAAAACATCAGACAAAGAGTCACATTTACAGTAACTATAGAATTACCAAACTAGAATGACCCAATCAAATCACATTCAAAGACTGTCTTGCATTATTTTTTTTTTTTTAAAAAGAGCATTCTAAATACCCTTTGGTGTTTTTGTTTGTTTGTTTTGTTTAATAGCCTTAAGAAGCATAAAAAAGACATATTTCTAAAAATATGTTTTCAAATTTTATAGTACTAAGCCACACAATACAGTCAGTTTCAAGACTTCTTTAACATTACTAAACTTTAATTCTGCCAAATCCCAAGCTGCTTATTTTTCTCTTTTTTTTCCTTCTCTTTTATTTTATACTAAAAGTATACAGAACTTGAATAGTTCTGACCCCCAAACAAAAGATGTTAAACTTTGGAGCTACACCACAACTTCAAACTTCAGTAATTTAAGACTTCATAAAATGTTGGTTTAGAAACTCTATATGTGGAACCTAAATGAAAACTTCATGAGCAAAGCTTTCATTTAGACGCTCCCAAACTTGATTCTCTAAAAAAGAAAAAAGTGCAGCCAGCCCATAATGTGGAAACAATTATGAAAATTAAGACATCTGAAAACCACTCAAGCAGCTTTTATTTCTAGCTACATCTTACAAGACAAATTGCTGCTGGCCTTTCAGCTGGCTTTCAGTAACACTCTCCTCTGAGTCCTCCTAGGAAGAATCAGGGTGTATCCAAACCAAGGTCACTTGGTGCTATGCATATTTTCTTTTCCTGTTGTCCATAAAAGTAGAACAGCCCTCACTTCTCTGGAAACCCTGGCCAGATGGGAATTGGAAGCTAGGTTAGTCGGTACGCTAACAGCCAGAAAAGAAACTACTCCTGCATAAAAGCAGTCATGTTTGTTCACTAAATTCCTTTTTAATAATGTATGTTAATGGCAAAATCAGGATGGCATGGGAGATTTAAATCCATATACTACCCGTGAGGATTTTAGCCATTAGTTTTAGGGCCTTTGAACTTGTTCTTCCCTCTTCCAAGAAGCCTCCTCCCAGATACCCACAGGGCTCATTTCTACACCTTGTTCCTGCTCAAATGTCACTTCATCAGAGATCCTTCCACGACACTCCATAAAAGAGCACCTCACCCCAATCTGCTTCACTTTTGCTCTTAATGCTTTAGTTTTCCTTGTGGCATTTCTTACTACCAGACACTGTCTATTTGGGTGATGGTCCATCTCCCCATGCACTGAGGATGTCAGAGGCTTTGTGTTGATATGGTGCATCCTGTATGCTCAACACGTGGCAGGCACTCAGGATACATGCTTACATGTGCCTGCATGCACCCCAACTGTTTATCCATACTGAGCAGTTACTAGTTTCTTCTTCTGCATACTTTCTAATTTGGGTCTCTCAATTTTTTATTTCCCTCTATAGACTTGCATCCAAGCCCTGCTGGCAGAGAGGTGTGAGGAGTGGAGTTTGCCACCCTTGAACAGTGGCTTCACCAGGGTAGAGAAGACAGGGTGGTCTGAAGGTCAGTTCCACAACAGAGAACCTTCCCCTAGTCAGTACAGACACCTCTTGGGAACATAACTGCAAAAGAGTGGGGGACTAAATGGTCAAAGCTAGAACAACTTGAGCAACAAAATAAACTGATATTGAATTATAACCCAAAGTATAAAATAAACATCTATGAGTCCATACTAATATAAGTAAATGACTGAATAAAATAAATGAGAAAGAAGTAAATCTCCGATGCAGAAGAATTCCAAATAAATTATATGGCTATTGCACCCTAAAGGAGGGGAACAACTCCCACCCCTTAAGTATGGGCTGTGCACAGTGACTTCTTCCCAAAGAGAACAGTACGAAAAGATAGGGGAGGGGAGGGTCACTTTTCAGTGGAGAAATTTAACAAACATGACTTCAGCAAGATGATCAAGGTCAACATCAACAGTGATAAGTCCTGCTGCTAGTTGGTAATCTTACTAGGATATGTTAAGAATGGCACTTTACTGTTATCTTCCTCCCCAAACCCATAACCCAAGTCTGATCTTAAGAAAAACCTCAGACAAACCCCAACTGGAGACATACAAAATTCCTGACCAGGATGCCTCAAAAACTGCCAAAGTCATCAAAATAAAGGAAAATCTGAGAAACTGTCACAGATAAGGAGAATTGAAGGAGATGCATCTAAATATAATGTGTCTACCAGATCCTGGAACAGAAAAGGCACATTAGGTAAAAACTAAAGAAATGTGAATGAAGAACAGAATGTCTCTATAGTGGTTCACTAATTGTAACAAATGTATGATGTCAATGCAAGATATTAATAATAGAAAAAATTGTATGCAGGAGTGGGGTTTAATATGGGAACTCTATACCATCTGCTCAAATTTTCTGTAAATATAAAATGGTTCTATAAATAAATAATTTGTAAAACATTTTTAAAAGCTGGGAGAAGAGGATGTTATCAACTTTAAACTGCAGTAATTTCAAAATAAGTAAAGCCCATATGTTTCATATGCAGCTACTTTACACTTTGCTATGGTAAAACACACAGAGGAGTAGCAGTTTTCTGAGATTCAATTTAAGTGAATAATACCTATAATAGAGTACTAGAAACCTCTGATTCTCTTGGATAAACTTAATATGTTCATTTCAGAGGTGCCCGTAAGAGTAGGGCTGTTACAAATCCACTACCCTCTCTTAATACACCAGATCATCTCTTAAGAAAACTGAACTCAACTTTGCTAGTTTCATTACTGTTTCTTAAGAACAAATGGTAAACTCAGGCATGTGAGACTGTTCTAATCTAGATCTTCTGTTCCCTACATAGAAACAGGTCTGCACGATACGCCAAGCGCCTCTGCTTGGTAGCAAAGGTCCGAAGACAGCAGCCACACACAGGAGGGGCAGGCATTCACTGGGTGCGACTGGAAAATGAGAAACTTCGTGCCTCAAGTCATCTTAGGCTCAGAGGTGGTGACACACAGGGGAAAACTGCAGCCTGAGCTCAGCAGAATAAACAGTTTATTGTTCCAGTGGATGTTTATGAGCCCTTCAGGTAGGGAGGACCGCCTGTTATATGTCAGCTGGTTCAGCTACTGCTTTTTCTCTTTCCACAGAGTGGGTGGATTTACAGGAGGTCATTGTATACACACACAGCTCTACCCCTAGGACTTGTTTAATAAACAACTGTAATCAAGTTTATCGTACCCTAGAAGTCACTGATGACTGAAGACTATCTTAAACTTCGATTACACAGGAAAGCAAACTTGAAAACATACAGAACTAAACCAAACAAAAAAGGTGAGACGCAGATTTTATAGATCAGCAAATTGCCTGCCTTAGTTTATCCAAATGTAATGTAAATCTTTCATTGTGTTTGCTTTCTCCATGAGATGAAATTTTATTTCATCTAATTCATTAGGATAGAAAGACGACCAATTTATTTTGTCATTTGACCAGCTTAAAAGTAAAAATGCTAATCTAAATGTTTAAAATTAATAATATTTATATATAACTCCATATGTTCCATTATCTCACAAATAATCTTTAGACCACTGTATGATCACATGTCAGTAGTGTTGAAGAAGAATGTCAAAATTAAATTTAAAGTGTAGTCCTTCATAGCTAGAAAAGGTATTATTCTTGTACAGGGAACGCTGTCACCCTGTGAAAATGTATTTTGAGAAATCGCAAAGTGCTTGCTCACAGCACATGACTTCCCATGAGAAGAAAACTAGATTTCTTTATGTTGTAAAATTCACAGCAGAAAAAAGTCTTAGTCCAAACTGTTTGTCCTGACCTAACTGTGGTACTGCACAGCGTTGCTTCCTGCGTCCTGTCCTGAGAAGGATATTCGAGTCTCTCGCTCTATATGGTTTGTTCTACATAGTACCCCACTGTTACCAGCAAAAGGTCAATTGTGATGGGCTGAGACCCCTCTATGCTTCTGGAGACCACACCAGCCCAGGTTACTGCCTGACTGAATCCCAAAACTCTATATAGCAATGAAAATCATGTTTTCAAAGCATGTGGCTGTAGTGGGAAACAGTTGTTTTAATTGAGGTTTCAGAGGTTTGAAAGGAGAGTGCTACTATTGCCAAACAAAAAGTCAGAGTGTCCCTCCTAGGCCGGAATTCTACACTTTGGTCAGGAAGCAAGTTCATCACTAAAGCAGGAGGCTCACAGCTCTCCCCATCCTGCCTCGCTCTCCCACCCCTGGCCAGTCTGACATCTGTGTGAAGAAAGCCAGGTCATGGAAATGCTTGTAAAAGGCATTTTTACAAGCTGTGCCTGATCTCATCTGTTGGCCCCTCCAGGTCCCCTCACCAACCTCCTCCATGTGCTCTAATGCCCTGCAGGACTGCATCATCCACAGCTTTCCTCACTTTCTAGAGCCCGCCAATAAAGCAAGAGATCTGGCAGAGGGAGGAGGCTGAGGCTGAGATAATGATTTCCCCGGCTCCCTCCTGGCCAGGCTGCTGTGGACTGACTGGGTCAGCTCCTGTCGGGCAGACTCTCCATGCAGACAGCCTTGCTGGTTCTGTCCCCTCAGCTTTCAGGTTGTGGAGTGTTAACTGCTCTTTGCTGTTTCTAGCTCTGGGGTGCTGCACCTTCTCTTGTTGATTTGTGTGAACTCTGTCCCCACCCAGTTACCAAGTTGCCATCCCCTCCATCACCAGTTTAACTGAAACATGTTTTTTGTGGAACTCGAGTAATACAGATGCCATTTAAAGTACATTATAATACAACAAAAAAGTATTATTTGCAAACTTTTAACATGTTATGAATTTTCTGAAATATTTTACTAAGATCTAGTACATGTTAACATTTTTTGGCTATAAATATAGCAACTCTTGGAAAGAAAACGAGAAATAAATCATATTCCTAAGGGCACAGACCAGTAGCACAATTCTTTTGATACTCTCAATGTCCCCTTCCTCATACTAGAACCCCAGTACGTTTCTCTACACATAGTAAGTTATCAAAAAAGTGAGTG
Source organism: Macroglossus sobrinus (assembly GCA_004027375.1). NCBI lineage: Eukaryota > Metazoa > Chordata > Mammalia > Chiroptera > Pteropodidae > Macroglossus > Macroglossus sobrinus. The sequence continues at coordinate 204,971 of PVKZ01001385.1, read as the reverse complement.
ACTTACCCACAGGTTATAGGGGTTATATAAAACAAAAATGACTGTGTTGGATTCCAGCAGGTCCCTGCAGAGGAAGTCTATCTCAGATGTCCGGTGTAATCCAGGGTCAGTTCCCATGTGTTTGTAGTCTTGTGCACCATGAAAATAAATGACTCGAGTTTGAGTATTTATTTGGGCCTAAGGATTAGCCAGGCTTGAAACAAGATACTGCAGAAAAGAAAGCAGTAGACTCTTCCTTATGATGCCTATGAGAAGGGCAAGGGGAAGAAGAATGACAGCCTGAGCCAAGGAAGCACTGCAGTCTGATATGAGGCAAAAGCAACACTGATATAGCTACAAGGGCTGCATCCTGGTGGGCACCACTGATCCAGCCCACTCAGCAGCCATTTCCAGGGTCACGGCTAGCCATGGGCTATGTGAGACAAGTGCAGCTCTCCTAGAAGTTCTGCAGTCTGCAGCCCTGGTAGAGATGTTATAAATGCAAATGACCTGACCTTGGGGACATGAGGCAGACACAGACCCCGAGTAGACAAAAGCTCAGGGGCTCATGTGTAAAAACATGCTTGGGGAGACTGGAGGCAGTCCTTGATGTAGAACCTATACAAATCTATACAATTGGAAATTTCACACGTGCATACATTGTTTCTCCTCAAGTGACTTCTTATTTATTAGATTTGGACTCTCTTTTAGCCACTTGGAGAGAGGAGGAATGCCCTGATTTTACACGATTGAAGCAGTCTCTGCCTCAGTGTCAGCCTTTACCACCAGACTGGGAGCTTCCTAAGGGCTAGAAGAGTTTCCTACTCATGTTTGTGCACCTGGTACCCAATATAGAGGCATGTAGTCGATGCACAACAAATGTTTGCTTCATGTGTTGGCTGACTGATTAGAAGTTAGCTGGCTGGAAGTAGGAGACGAAACCTGATCACACTATATTGAATAATGCTTGGGTGATTGGACAGTAGAAGGAAAGTACAGACTACTCCTTCAAGAAATTTGGCTGACAAATTCTTGGAACCTCTCCTATGGTATTCAACATACTTTTTATTAAATATTTATTTGTCCTAACCTCACTTCTAAATCTATTGGGCACAGAGCTGGTATCCTTCTGCCTCCCTGTCCTTTGAAACACAAACACAGAACCTTGCTTATAATTGGTATAAAATAAAAACGTATCCAATTTGATTGAATAATTCCCAACTCCTGTTTCCAGTCCTTTTTCTTTGATTTCGCTGTGAAAGCTTGACAAATAATTACACCCTTCTTGAAACTCCCCTACCAAGCCTCTACCCTCTCCTGTGTCTCCTATTCTTCCATCAGTCTTGAAATGTACACACTCCTAGACTCAGTTCTCAGCTCTCTCTTTTTCTCCCTTTAAACTTTATTCCACTAGAACTGCTATTGCTTAACTTATTTCCTGTGTGGATGACGACCAAATAAGGTCTGACACCTCTAAGTCCTCCCTCTCTCATGCTAAGAATGAGATAAACAAGAACAAAGTCTCCCTGTGGGAAGCATGTATGCAGGTTGGAACGCTCAATCACCCTCAGATCAGCTCTTAGAGATGAGGAGGCCACAATAAGGGATTAATGTAGGAGACTAAAATGATGTTGGCCCCACCAATTGTTTGCGGTACAGCATTAACAAACCGGCAAAGAGGTGTGATAGCGAGACTTTATCCCACTCACACCGGCCAGGACCTTTAGTTCTCTGTTTCCCCGGTACTTTGCTTGGGCTCAGGATACACTGTTGGGACCCCCTTCCCTGATGCCCTACCGGTCCTGCCTGTCATAGTGTTTCGGGTCTTTGGAGATGCTAACTTGGCTCCAAACCAGGGTATTTGATATCTAGACTTCCCCCTGAGAACACTTCTCAGGGTCTTTTCATGTGAACTTCCCCTCCTCCACCTCACCACACTGCCTGCCTCTGACAAAAAAGGTGCAGCACAACCCCAGACTCCATTTCCTGTTCTGTGTGGTGTGACACCGAACTCATAGCCATTCTTCCAACTCATTAAAAACTGTATATCGTGTATTAAATATGGCCCTGCCACTTCTCTTGCAATTATTTTTTTGTATCATTATTTGGCTTTATGTTCTATGGCAAAGGCTGCTAAATTGTGTTTTTCTTTTCTTATAGAGATAATAAACTCCATAGGGTGGCCACACAACTAAGTCCTTGCCAGTGGAATGTGAGCCTAAATGAAGTTTGCTCCTTCCAGGTTAACTACCAAGTGTGTGCTCCTCTGCGCTCTTTCATCTTCCGGCAAGTTGGAACACAGACAGGTCTACGATCCAGCGTTGATCATTCAGACCAGGCAAAGCCCTAGAAGTATGACTCAAAGAAGTGCACAAACTAGTTTCCATCAATGATAAGTACAGAAATTGTGAATAAGCATTTAGAAATGCTTACAGCAATTTGACTTTGCTGTGAAATACAAGTGTTCATGATCAGTGGAGTATAAACCAGAACTACGGGTCTTTGGCACACTGGAAATAGAGAAAATCAGTCTTTAAACAATGAGAATTTGAGAAGCACTGTGCTTGCGGATGGCAGAGAAACAAGATGTAAGGAATTCTTTGAACCTGAACCACTCATTTCAAGACTGTCAACAAGAGAAAAATAAATTTGTTTTCTTCAAGTCACTGTGTTTTGGGGCCTCTTTGTCTAAGAAACCTGTAGCTCCAGGTGAAGATGCTGGAAAGAAACAGAATGTGAGCTTGTATTAGCTGTTCCTTGCAGCTCTTAGTGAGGCATTACAAAAAAAGAGATGGGCTCAGGCAAGAATTGTTTGTAAGTGTGTAAGAAAAGGTGGAAAATAGACGGCATCCAGAAACTGGGTGCTTTAAGTGATTAGAAAAGTTAACTGCTTCTGTAACCACAAAAAGCAGAAAATAGAGGCTCACAGCCTCTCAAAGGCTTCTCAATAAGAAGTTACAGTGACCAAAGACAGGTCTACAGTCAAGATCGGAGTAAGGGTGCATCTTCCCACTCAAGTCTGTGTTTTAGAGGACCTGAAGGCAGAGACCTTTAAAGACAGGGAGAAAGGTGGGCCAGGCACAGAAGTTGGAAAATAAGACATACTCAAGAACATGGTCCAAGACAGAATTTGGATGTGGTAACTGGCAAGTGAAACGAAATAGAAGCAAAGAGACCAGAAAGAAGCCTATGAACTTTTTAAGAAATCTTATTGCCATGGAAGGCTAGAAAGGCCCATTTTCATTCTCCCCTCAAGGAGCACACATTTTCCAACATGTATTTCAGATATGGCCACAGAGGGTACTAGGCAAGGAAGGACTTACCAAGGCACAGAATCAAAGTCAGGGCCCCTGGGAGGCCCCTCCCTGAGAGCAGAAGCAGGGACCAATGGCAGAACTGACTCCATGGCCAGGGCGGGGAGGTCTGAACAATGCCTGCTCAGCAGAGCTTTATCCTGTGTATGCACCTACAGCTGCCGCACGTCTCCCATTCTTCTGAATGGTAATTTGGTTTTGTTTTTGTTTTTAAATGAACTGGAGGGGAAGAGAGTGGAGCTATATGGAAGGCTGAGGCCTGGCCAGCGCTTACCTGAGCAGAGTAGTACCTGGTCCTCCTGGGAGGCCAGCCCCACTTCTGCCAGGCCACCCAGTGCCTTCTCCTCCCCAGGAAAGGAGGTTTTTAGCAAATCAGTGTCATGGAATAAAATCAAGTGTGAATGAAAAAAAAAAAATCCATTGTATAATGGATGTTTCTTGGTCAGAACAAAGAAGGAAGGAAGCATTTTAGCATGGGTAATTAAAACAGAGGCTAGAGAAGGAAAGGCCAGACCAGTGGAGTTCTGGAAAACTAAACCCTTTCAAGAAAAGCATGGAGGGCTGTGATGCATAGGAGGGACAGAGTAGTGGAGGGAAAGGGGCAGATACTTTGCAGCAGTTGGTCCTGTGTCAGATGTAGGTTCATCACTTCAGCAATAATTCTAACCTGGCACACTGCTGATCGGCCGGAGCCTTTTCCTTCCTCTCTAAAAATGGCATAATAACCACAACTGCTATATAGAACTGATGAAATTATTAAGTTAAATTTATGTTTATAAAGTACTTAGCAAGATGCATAGCACCTAGGAAGCACTCAATAATGGTAGATAGTACTTCCCAAGAAAGTTAAATAACTCAAAATGTCTTTTTAAAAAATCAGTGGAATATACAGCTAGCACTCGGGAAGTTTAACTGTTCATGTTCTAACATCTCAGTTTAACAAGAACCAATGACAAAGTCATCCTATACCTACACCAAAATAACTACAAACCAGCAATTAACTTACCCACTGCCTGAGTACAGACCCAGTGACACAGTGTCTTACGCTTAGAGGACTAAGCGTAAGACACTGCCACTCCCCTCCTCTGCTGCTTGAAATGAAGCAGGGAGGCAGAAGTGGAGAAAGGGGTGAGGAGAGCAGAGAGACAGCATGGCATAGTAGAACAGAGACTTTGGTTCTGGGTTCAAACACCAGCAGAAAAGCAAGTGAGCAGAGTAGTTAAAGAGCATGGCTCCCACAACTAAGATCATGCTCAACATTGAAAGCTTCTCCTCTAAGATCAGGCCCAAGGCAAGGATATACGCTCCGGATACTTCTATTCAACACAGTACTGGAAGTCCTAGCCAGAGCAATTAGGCAAGATAAAGATATAAAAGACATCCAAACTGGAAAGGAAAAAGTAAAACTATATCTGTTCACGGATGACGTGATCTTATATGTAAAAAACCGTAAAAGACTGCATTAAAAAAAAAAAAAGCCTGTTAAAACTAATAAATGATTTCAGTAAAGTTTCAGGATACAAAATTAATATGCAAAAATCAGTTGCATTTCTATACACTATCAACAATCCGAAAAGGAAATTAAGAAAATCTCATACACAACAGTATCAAAAAGAATAAAATACCTAGAAATAAACTTAACAAAGGAAGTAAACTGTACATTGAAAACTACAAAATGTTGATAAAATAAATTTAAAAAGACACAAATAAATAAAAAGATATACTGTGTTCATGGATTGGGAGATGTAATATTGTTAAAACATCCATACTATGCAAAGTGATTTACAGGTTCAGAGCAATCCCTATCAAAACCCCGATGACATTTTTTTTTACAGAAATATAAAAAACAATCCTAAAATTCATGTAAAATTACAGCGGATCCCAAATAACCAAAAAATCTTGAGAAGAAGAACAAATTTGGAGGCCTCACATTTCCTGATTTCAAAACACATTACAAAGCTACAGTTATCAAAACAGTATAGCATTGGCATAAAGACAGACATATAGACCAATGGAACAAAATAGAAAACCCAGAAATAAACCCATGCATATGCAGTCAAAAGATCTTCAGCAGTGGTGCCAAGAATACAATGTAAGGAAGAGGAAGTCTCTTTGATGTATGGTGTTGGGGAAACCGGATACCACATGCAAAAAAGAGCCTGGCCTCTGGAGATAGCTAACCTGAGTCTGAAGCTTTGCTTGCCAGCAAGTTACTTAACCTCTCTATGCCTAATTTCTTCATCTATAAAATGGGGCTAATAACAGTACCATCTTCCCCAGGCTGTTGGGAAATCTAAATAAGATGCTTAAATAGCCTCTGACACAATGTTAATTTCATTACTGTTGTTATCGGTGGGGCCTGAGGAAAGTTAGTTAATCTCATGGAGATTTGACTTCTGTTGTAAAAGGGAGACTAACTTGTTAGATTATTGAGACAAAGGGAACAATAGAACCAATATAAGGTCCTCAACCCACTTCTTGTCTAGAGGAGTCAGACAAGTCCAATTAGAAATAAGGCAAGATGTTCTTAAGAGGTGGGGAGGAGGGGTCCCAAATTAGATTACCAGGGAGGGGAGACCACAAGAGTGCATCCCTGACATAACCCCAAAGCCAAGGTCTTCCCTCCTTTACCACCCTGTCCAGAGTCACTGGCTGGTGTTTCTCACTACCACTGAGTCCCGGATGAATATGTATAAGAGGAGTTGAGCCAGCTGGGTTGAAAACCTGATGTTTAACCTTCTAACTCTAATACCATACTTCATCTGGACCACTATCTGAATCTTAGAGTAATCCATCAAAATATATTCATTGATATACCACAGAATGGTTTTCAAAGTGAGTTCACATTCCTTTTTCCATTTGCTCCCATGGTGAGATGGACAGTGTAGCATTCTCTGTTTTACAGAGAAGAAAACTAAAACTGGGAGAGACCGATTTACTCTGAACAGCTCTCATTGTTCTGGCTCAGGGCTCTCTCTGTTCACCGCACTGACCATTGGAGCCTTTTTTTAGTGGTTAATTGTATGCCCCCATGAGATGAAATATGTAGATTTGTCCTCTATAATGACATTAATGCCTTTTACAAACATTTACTGTTCTAGAAGAAATACAATATGATTATGGTGAATGTCAATAAAAATTTGTAAGTCTATCTCTACTTAGAATCTTTGACAAGAATTTATGGGGAAAAGCCCATATAATCAAATGAAAATGACAGAATAAAACTTGAAATACATGATAGAAAATAGCAATGATTACTAGTTTGCCTGTTTCAGAGAACCTTATTTTCTTCTAATGCATTAAACGATGCAACTTAAGAAACACCTTCTCCTAAGGTATTTTATTTTTCCCATAAACAAACAGAGTCTACCCATTGAACTAGGCCACAGACTTCAATTATCTTCCTATAAGAAATTAGACTGGAAATTAACTGAGAAATGCTAGTAATGACCTAGCTGCAATCCATGGAAATTTAACCTTGCTGACATTCCTTTTCCTTACCCTCTGGTGGGTGTTTACGGAATCTGCATATGTGGAGAGTAATATACATGTAATGGGCAAGTCTCACTAGTTCCATCACAGTAAATTCTACCCACTGATGCCTCTCATCCCTGTCCAGTTAACATTTCCCCACTGTTTGCTATATGCAGGAGAAAGACAGATGCACAAAATCATGTATAAAGATGTAAAATGCATTCAAGAAGCTCATAATATAGAGCAGTTGGTACTCAGCCAGAATTAATCCTCCACTCTCCCTAGGGACATTTCCCAACATCTGGAGACATTTGTGGTACACATAACTGGAGGGTGCTACTGGCATATAGTGGGTAGAGTTCAGGGATGCTGCTACACGGTACATGCACAGGGCAGGCCCACAACACAGAATTATCCCACTCAAATGTCAGTGATGCCGAGGGCAAGAAACCCTGATTTAAAGGGTAAGATGAGACATAGAAAGAAGTGTAATACAAGGTTGTGTACAGCATGAGCTATAATAGAAACAAAAGTGAAGTGCTATCAGATTGACAGGATTTAAAGAGGTGAATAAAATTCAGTGTTGGCAAGGGTATAGAGAAAAATGGCACCCTCATAACATGTTGGTGAGAATGTTAATTGGTACAACTCTTTGGGAGGACAATTTGGCAATATTAAAAACTGAAAATGTTTATACTATGTCTCTCTTGGTTTTCTTTCCATTCCCATTTTTCTCTCTTCCTTCACCTTCTTTTTTCTTCCTAGAGCTGAAGGATATGCATGTGGCTGACAATGCAATATGATGAAAGGGAGTTTGAGGAGTTACATTGAGGCGTGGGCTGTGGTTGGGAAGCCACACAGAGTAGTAAGCTAAAGGGACTGGAGGATGATAATGAAGCTGCAAAGACACAGGGGCCAGCAGAATTTGCAGCCAAGGACAAGAAGCAATGAGAAGGGAAATGGGAACAGAAGAGACAAGATAGCCTTTGTGGTTGGGGGATGGGCTTTGAGCAAATAAATAAAAATATTAAAAATAATAGGAGTCAAATTTTCTACCTGCCAGAGAAGATATGCATAAAGATACAAAGGGAAAAGAACAGAATAATCCCTGGGTACTGGATTTAAAATACACGGCCTAACACCCCAATAACAATGGGTACATCGACCCTCCATATTGGTTTCTAAATGCCATTCTTTACTTAAAAGGATAGCTGACGAAATTGGGGAAAGTACAAGAAGAACTTGGATGTCAGAAATAAAGTCAAAAGGACACAGGAACCAGCTCAAAGGGACTCCCACTGGTCAAACTGAGGACAGTTTGAGCAGCAAAATAGTGACAGTAACAGATTCCAACATACTGAATACAAAAGGAATCTATGAATGCTTCCTAATATAAATTAATAAATTCATGAGGGAGAAAAAAATTCTTTGTCACAGTAGAATGCCAATTAATCAATGTAGGAGTGACAGAAATAATCACCATTTGGCAGCTTTCACAGAGGTGGCTGATTCAGGCAGACGTCATCGATAAACGTTAAGGCTGGAGGTGAAGGTTCAATAAGAAACAGTCTATGAGCATAACCTCAGAATACTTCCCCCAAAACACGAATAAATTTGAAAGGGAAAAATGGTAAATTTATGGTGGGAAGATCTGGTAGACACCAACATAGGCAGGCCAGTGGTGGAACAGGTTGACATTTTGTATCATGTAACATGATGCTCTGAGAAGAGCAGAGTATGACCTGAGTCAGATTCTAAAGAAACAAATACCTGCTAGACTACAGAATGTAAGCCCTGTACAACTACAAGGACTTTAGGAACAGGGGAAGTCTGCGGAACTATTCCAGAAGAGACAGCAAATAAATTTAACATGGATCCTAGATCACATAGGAAAGATATTTGGGGGACAACTGATGAAACATGAACGGTCTCTGTGGACTGGACCGTAGTGTTATAGCAATGCCAGCTTCCTGGTTTTGTGGTGCAATGATTAATTTTATGTGCCAGCTTGGCTGCGTTAAGGGATGCCCAGATAGCTGGTAAAACATTAGCTAGGTGTGTCTATGAGGGTGTTCCTAGACGAGATTAGCATCTGAATTAGGAGACTGAGTAAAGATCACTCTCACCAATGTGGATGGGAAACATAATATACTGAGAACCCGAATAGAACAAAAAGGCAGAAGAAGGGTGAATATGCTATGTTGCCTGAGCTGGGACATAACATCTGCTGCCCTCAGACATCAGTGCTCCTGACTCTCATTCCTTCAGACTCGGACTAAACTACTTTACTAGCTTCCCTGGTTCTCCAGCTTGCAGACTGTGAGACTTCTTGGCCTCCATGGTCCCATGAGCCAATTCCCATAATAAACCTCCTCAAATATATCTATATATACATAACCTATTGGTTCTGTTTCTTTGGAGAACATGACTGATCCAAATGCCATGGGGATATACTAAAATATTATACTTATCTTCTCTTTACTAGATCCACGTGACAATTTAGTCCAGGGAAAAGGCCCCATTTAAAGGACTGCCCTGTGAAAAATCAACCAGGGCAGGAGGCAAATGATAAATTGATAAAAAAAAAAAAAATCCCTTGCTTTGGTCTTCAATAACTGGTTATTCCTAAAGACTCTGAGCCTTAAACTTTGGATTTCTAACTCTCCTTGGGGAGTAAATGCCTCTGAATGGCTCCACAGCCCACCTGTGACTTATCTGGTCTGAGTTAATCTTGGGCAGCTCCAGAATTTCTGTAGAGGAGGGGCTTTGGGGCAGCCTAGGTGAAAGGAGACCTTAGGGTGTTTGCCTTAAAGCTGCATTTACAAAGCTAGCATATTACTTTTATTTAGATTGTATGTTTGTATGGAGGGCCTTTGGGCAAATTGATGGTGTTTACGGAGAGGCCTAAGAGCCCTCCAACCTAGCCCTGCCACCTGCCAAACCATCCCTTGATGATACCACTGAGTTTGCACATGGCTGAGTCAAGGCCAGGGCTAGTAAAACCTACAGCCTAATGTCCCAGGGAGCAATGAAGACATAGTACTAGCCGATGAGTAACTAGGGGGTGCTGATGAAGATCCTTTGGAAGGTGTGGGGCAGGCTGTGCTGGGTGGGTTGTTTTCCAGAGTGACAGCCAGTCTGGCCCAGCCAGAGGTATGTGAATGATCACATCTGGGGAGAGGCAAGGTCCATGGGGGCAGGATGTGTCAGGATCACAGGCAAGGGAGGAGTTCAAGGCAGTAGGCAGATAGGAAAAAAGGCTAGGGGTCAAGTGCTACAGAGGCCAGGCCAGGAGATGAAAAGGAATAAGGAGGAGGATATCAGCCTGGAGAGTTGGGGGGGGGGGGCTTGGGTACAACTCAGGAAGTCAGAACCTTCCTTTCACTGGGTACTACTCACCTGGCTCACCAGGAAGGTCAGGCAGACAGCAACATACATCTTTCAGGCTGAATGAAACAATTAGCTGAATTGCTTAAGGAAAGGGGATGCTTTATGTCAATCTAGTGCTCTGTGAGTGAAACTTAGAGACCCAAGTTAACAAGAAAGCACAGGGCAGTGAGGATGGCACAGAGAACCCAACTTCAATGTCTAGGGATTGCCATCACCACTCCGACACATTGGCTGGTTAGGTCTTTGCTTTTGTCCACTAAGAACTGGAATGAACAGACAGTACAGGTAATTCTAAGGGGGAATTAAAGCTTCTTTAGAACTTTGCCCTGTGCCTTCGATCCTGCAGCGTTAAGTAATCTCATACTGAAACATCTTTCTCTCCTATTCCCCAGGAAGCAATTTCTCAACCTTTAGCAGGATTTCCAACTTGAAGTCTCTTTGACATCAGAGAACAGGAGCAAGGGGTGTGGAGGGACTGCAGCAATGTCCACTTAGCACACATGGAGATCTGACCACCCCATACAGCCTGCCTGGGGTGTCCCCCATCTGGAGGCCCTGCTTCTTTAATTCCAATGTTTATATATGGAATTAAATTTCAAAAACATGACTTAATGGGACCCAACAACAACCCACACAGGTAGGTAGAAAAGGAATTACTATCCCCATTGTGCAAATAAGAAAACTGATTCAAAGATGACAAGTGATTTATTCAAAGTCACAAGAACTCACTAAAGTGAGACTGGAATCAGAACCCAGGCCTCTGTATTCCAACTGCCTCTCTAACCCAGTATTGTAAAAGTATAAACTTTTGGGGCTTCTGAAGACACCTCCCCACCCCTCACTTGCACCTCTCCCACCTATGGCAGGGCTAAGTTCCAGGGGACTCCTCCACATACAAACAGAATCCAGGACAAAGGACCAAGAATCAGCAAGGACAGAGAGTAGGTGACTCAGTATCTGCAGTAGAGATGATGGAGGGAAGAGCAAAAGAGCCATGGCTAGGAAGTGGGTAAGCAAATAAGAAAAGTATGCAGCACATCTCCAAGTCACCGACAGCTTGGGTGGGACTCTCTTTCCACTCTGCTGTACAATGTACATTGGTGCCCATGTTACCAGAAATGTCAATGCTTTAATGTTTATCTAGAGAGAAGGCAACCAGCATTTAAGGAGTACTTCCTGTATATCAGAGTCTTTGCTAAGTGCTTTTCTCTTTTAATCTTGGGAGGTGGATATAATCTTCATTTCTGTAGCCAAGGAAATGAGGGCTTAGGGAAGCAAAGCAATGGATTCGAGGTCACAAAGCCTGGCCTGGAACAAAGGCTGGTCTGACTGTAAAGCTCTCCTTTTCTCCTATACCACATCCATAATGCCTTGGGCCTGGGCTCTGCCATTTAGAAGCTTGCAATCAGACTTAACCACTCTGTTGGGTATAATCACAGGCCAGAAAGCATTTTGAACTAATGTATACTCCCGGGAGCATGGCTAATGGGTAATTTGAGTTATAGTAATTCTCATTTGAGTTATAGTGATTCCCCTTGCCTCAGCCCAAAGAAATAAGAGGTTGGGCTTAAGGTATAGTGGATTTCTGCTCAGCAGGAAGATGGAGAGAAGCAGCCAGCCTCAGGCATGTGTGCATGACTCTGAGAGTGTGTGCCTTGGATGCTGCCTGGCTACAGTGCTGTCTATGCATTTTGTTCCTCTGTATGTGTTTTGAAATAATTAGAATGAACATGTTGTAGACTTTCAAAAAGTTCTGATGAACATATATGAAAAAAATCACATTTTAATGTTTTCATGTCAGTCTTCATTCATAGAAAACATACAGATCTGTTCTATAAAACATCTTATAAAACAGCCATATATCTAAAATAAATCTGATCTCATAGAAAGGTTCTGGTATTTGATTTATGCATTGGTCAGATTTAGAAAGAGGGTGTGTCATTTGTAGTTAAAGCTGCAAGTTTTAAATTTTACAGACAAAAAAGAAAACAAGAAATATGTAGCCAAATGATCTATTTTCCTAGTTATATGAGAGCAACAAGCAATTAAGTTATGTCCAGGTTAGATGTCCAGTAACTGGGTCTGGATACTGACTGGGTCCATACAGTCTCAAGGCACAAAAGACAACTCTGGAAGCTTATCTCAAACACAAAAGCTTCACTGGCAGGGCTTGCTCACTGGTCTCCCAGTTTGTTTAGACAAGCATGGTGTTAACAGAGCCAAGGTTGTATGTTTCTAACTGTATCACTTCTGGTTGGGGAAAAGAGGAAAATTCTACTGCCTGGACTTAAATCACACAAAAATGGATCCAGTGTCTCACTGGAAGTAGGCTTACCAATTATTGATAGATATTTCACCAGAAAACCTAACAACTCTACTTAACAATACAAAAGTCCATGCATTGATGAAATGCCTTACAGTGCATGGAATAATAACCTACTTGTAAAGGTATTATCTGTTTGTAACTGAGATTTATTTTATTTTCTATCTTACACACACACACACACACACACACACACACACACACACACACACACACTCAGTGAGAAACTAAGCGGCCCTTAACTTCTACATTAACATTCCAAGCCCAGGTAAACTCTGGGTGGCAAAGGAAAATGTATTACAATGGCAAAACAAATTGCGGGAGAAACATTTCGTGGAAATTACTCACTTAAAAATTGACCTACAAATGCTTTTGAGGGCCGTTTTAATGATTACCTGAACAAGATTAAATTGTTTCAAATATTCACAGTCACTCCTCAAATTACATGCTTGAGAAATTTCTAAGCAATTCTGGGTAGTCGCAACTTGCTGAGAGAAAGCAATAAAGTAACACTGCAACGGAACAAAGCACTTTTGTCTGCTGCAGGGACCTTCACTTACTCAAAAAGCACAACCTCCCAACAGTGTTACTAGTTAATAATAACTAGTTCCCGAACAAAGATGCCTTGCGTGGTTCGAGCTGTTCCCTGACACATCATCGTACCAGGCGTTAGTGGACGCTGAAAAATTTTATATGCCTGTGCTCAGCGGGAGAACCTCCGCTCCGCATCGACGGCTCTAAGACGAAGCTTGGAAAAGAAGCACCTGCGCAAAAGCAGAGCGGAGCCTTGCTCTCCAAGCCCTGTGCCCATCCACAGCAGGGGCGGACGCACCGCGGCTTTGGCATCCCGATTGCTTTTTTACTCCCAGAAAAAGTGAGAAAGGGCAAGATGCGCCACACACCGCCCGGAGAGTCCTATCCCAGGTGTTTGGAGTGGGTTCGGGACCCGGGCCGACAACGGGCCACCCTGAAAAGCTGGGCCCGGCAGCGGCCCTTGCGCCCCGGCCTCTCCACTCGCGCCCCGACCGCCCACGGCTCCGGGAACCCTCCCCGCGCCCAGCGTCCCACTCACCGCCCACGCTGGCCCGCGCCACCGAGCCCGGGAGCGGGAACCCCCGCGGCTGCCGCATGCCCTCCGGCAGTGCGCGACGGGGCGACCAGGTGCCGGGATCCCGCTGGGCGCGACAAGCAGCAGAGGACACGCAGGCGGCCAGGGTGCGCCTCCTTTCCAGCAGCCGCTGAGACGCGCCCGGAGCCCAAGGAAAGTTTGGCGGAGCGGGGGGTGGCGCCGAGGGGGCGGAGGGGCCGCGTCCCCGCCCAAGGCGTCCGACCGTTCCCACGGGAGAGCGCCCCCCACCGGCGAGGCACGGATCGTGCTCTTCGGCAGATGCTCTCGTACCTGGGACTGGTCGCCAGGAGAGTGGCTAGCCCCCAGAAGAAGAGGGACTGCTAGGCTAGTCCCAATGAGGGACTGCTAGGCTAGCAACCACAGGCCTTACAGAGCCATACCTCGGAGCTCCGGAGCGCTGTCCTGTCCCTCTCTCTTTACTTAGTGGGGAGAGATTTGCTTGAAGAGGCTGCAGGGACGTGCACCCCACACCGGCGCATCCCCAACCGCTGTGGGAAGCAGGCTCACCGTCAGGCCAAAAGCTTGTTTTAAAACTCGAACGCCAAAGCTACCCAAAGGTGCAGGCAGCCCCGAGTCCAAGGATGGTCACGTGCTTGGCACGTTTTTACCGAAACAGGAAACAAAATATATTTAAAGTTCTTGTAAAAAGCTTCTTAGCCTTCTGGGGTAAATAGTCCTGGTTACTTTGTTTTTCAAAGCTGATATACAAAGCCTCCACTGACCCACTTTTGGTAAAGAAGAAAAAGGCCAAGTAAAACAACATCATGAAGACTTTGTTCTCGCTAAACTCTACAAAGCAAAACGAGGTCGCAGATGTGCTAAAAGTTAGGCCTTCCTGGTGACCTCACAGGAGGGAAATAGTGTAATATGAGGTTCCTACTCATGCTTCAAAACCTTGGGAAGTACTGAGAGCATGTGTCCAGGTGCCAATCATTTGTACGTTCATTCATTCATTCATTCATTCATTGTTCATTCAGTGTCTATATTGGTCCTTTCTGTATGCCAACCAAGAACTATATTCCAGGAAACAACCTGAAAGATAACCTGAACCCCTACCACCCAAGAAATTCTGCTGTCCCTGAAGATCATGTTTTATTCCTTATGCAATGAACCGCATCCCATAGTCCATGGCATGCCTCAAATCTTCACAGAGATGTGGCTAAATTTTGATCAACAGGTACAAATCATCATTGCTTCACCTGGATGTTCATAAAATTACTGTGATGTATTACAGATGAACTGTGTAGAGAGGGCTACAACATGCAAAGCTAGTGCTAAAGAAAGACCTTGTTTACAGGAACAAGCAAAAACCTTGCAGATGATATATGAGAAGGTCAGGGGAGTGAACATGCTCAACCTAAACAACAGAGCACCAAAGGGCGATCTGATGAACACAAAAATTCTCACCAGCACTTAGCAAATGCTTGACTCAGCAAAAGTATAGTATGTTCGATGAGTAAGTTGTTTTAGGCTGGACTAGGAACTGTAAACACCAGTTACAGCTATCTTTTACTGGAAAAATTTGTTCCAAGTCCCAAACAACTTATTAGCAAAGAACTTTGGAAACACATTATGTTGTAACTTGGGAATTTCCTGAACTTGAGCATTGCAAAGTAGAACAGGGTGTCTGTTAAGCCAGATGTGATTGCTTTTAACATACGAATTCTAGAGAGAGAGGGAGAGGAGAAAGGTATATGGTGAGCTGTGTTGCAAAAAGAAAAAGGCATTCTAGCTAGATGGTTTTTATCAAAATGTGGATTAGATCTGAGTAGAAGGCAAGAAAGTGATCTAGGAAAAAGATGCAGAAAGGAAGAGCAGGGGGAACACCTACCTGTAGACTTACAAGCTGGGACAGGACAAAAAGGACAAGAGGCAAAGGACAACTACAAATATAGGTGTGACCCCAAATCTTAGTTTTTAGAAAAAAGCTCCAGGATTATCCACCAGAACCTTCTTTAAGTCTTTGTAGGGTCTGTGGTGTCTCATTTTTCTACCAAAGTGTTTTTGTTAGTTTATCAGTTTATGGCCATGCCACCCTGAATGTGCTGGATCTCATCTGATCTCAGAAGCTAAGCAGGGTTGGGCCTGGTTAGTACTTGGATGGGAGACTACCTAGGAATATCAGTTGCTGTAGGCATAAAAAAATAAATTTAAAAAATTTTTAAAATTAAATTAATATAAAAAATGGCAAACAGAAAGCTCAAAGGTATACTTCGTCTTAAAGGACACTGACTGGAAAGTCATTTAAAATTTTTTCAACAATAGCTTGCAGATCAGCTTCCTATATACAAAGTGTTGTGTTTTGTATTCCTGGAGACACAAGATTTATAACATTGTTTCTATAAGGAGTGAAAAGGGGCATTCCACAGTGCTTGATAGAAAGGAATTGTGATGGCCTTGGAGAACCTATGTCAGCCGGCATTTTACTTTGCAGGGAATAAACGCTGCAAAATAAATAAACAAATTAAATGTAAACAGGCCCGCCTCCTGCCACAGCAAGAAGCAATGATCTCTTTGTTTCTGGTTTTATGGCAAGAGGCCCATGTTCTTCTGTCAAACTTGGCTTGGACCTCTGATCATATGGGCAAGAATTTATAGATTTTGTATTCTTAACTTTGAGAAGTGTCTGAACTGAATCTCTGTTACATACTGTTCATCTGTACTAATTAGCAATGAGGATGCCTCCAGCGGGTGAATAGGGTAAGAAAGTGGAAAGGCAGCTAGCTATTAAGAGATGCAATGGTACCTGAAATAACACTTAGCTAGAAAGTTCTGAGGAAAGACTAAGCAAAAGGTTAAATATAGAAACCAAAGGAAGACAGAGGTGGCATGAGCCAGGTGATGGCCTTGCAGAGTGTCTCTCAACTGCATGTAACTTCAAGTGGAAAGCAATAGTCACAAAGCTAACGAATAACAACAACAACAAAATCAAAATTAATTTAATTTTTTTAATTGAGCAATTAATGATGTATGTGAATTATTCAAAAATACTACTAGATATTCATTCTGTCACTAGTTGATTCTGCATATTTTTGTGCTTGAGAAGAGTGACCAAATTTGAAAATAAAAATCCTAATGGGACACTTGTTCTAGCAGATATGAAAATTCATTGTAAAACCATAATAACTAGGGTACCCCAGAACCCAGATTTGTGCCTGTCATCCAGCCATAATTCACTTGCAAAAACATTTTAGTTTGGTTGATAAATTACATGGTGAATTTAATTAATAATTAAAATTCTATGACACTGGTGCACAACTAGAGATACAAAATATCAGACCACAACAGCTATCCCATATACAAATCATAGTAAGTATACAAATGTCTATATTTTAAGAAGTTGGCATCTTAAACCAGTAGGAAAGGGAAGGCTTGATACAATTCATTGACTTTGGGGGAGAAGCAAGGTTAGAAACTTACCAAAGTAATTTTCATATGCATTAAAGAGTTAATTTTTTAAAGGAGAAAAAACATAAAACAAATAGACAAAATAAAGATTAATATTTATTTCATTTCAAATCTGAGATGGACGTTTTAAATATAAGAACAAGGGAAGAAATCACAAAAAATATTAATTAATGACTGCATACAAATTAGATACTTCTGCACATAATATAAAGAATCCTATAAATTTAAATTAAAAAATCAAACTAAAAACTAGGGGAGAAAACTGCAACATATTATAGATAAAAGATTAATATCCTTCCTACATCACTTATTGAGAGGCATGTAGAGAACTCTTAACAGTTAAAAGACTAAAATCAAAACAGAAAAATAAGTCAAGTATATGAGCAATTGGCAAAAGAAGAAATACAAATGACCAAAAATATATGAAAATAAATTTTAGCTGATCTAATAGTAAAATAAGTATAAATTAAAATGAGATACTACTTGTCACCTATCAAATTGGAAAGTTTTTGATTATAGAAATTCCCCAAATTGACTAAGTTTTAAAGGAAATTGGTAACTTTATGTAGTGCTGGGGAATACACATTGGTTAAACTTTTCCGGTGGATACTTTGAAATATATCATATTTCATTCATATTCAGAAATAGCTTTTTTCATGTTAATATTTCTAAATTGAGATTATTTTATAATCACTGTCAGCCAGCAGCATTAGTGATTTAGTAGTCATTGCCTGCCCATATGCATCAAATTTAGAAGAATGGATGTCAGCTGTTAGAAGAAAATCCTGGAGCAAGAACCACACATTTTAACAAAATGCTGCATTCAAATGCTTCTGGTGGCACTCAGGCCAAGGACCACACTGTCAGAAAGTGACTCCAAAGAATGAGGAAGTTTAGGAGTGAATACCTTAGCCAGAGTTTTGCTTCTCCTTTGGATACTCAAGAATAAAATATAAGCTGATTGTTTGTTTAAAGGGGTCAAGTATGTGGTGACAGAAAGAAATCTGACTATGGGAGGGGAACACACAGTGTAAATATATATATATATATATATATATATACCTTACTGTTAAAGTGTACAGCTTATTGGATTTTGTTAACTAATTTCACTATAAAAATTTTTTTTAATTAAAAATAAAATTAAAATTAAATTAAATTAAATAAATGTTGCTTTCAAATGCTCCTGGTGCCACTCAGGCCAAGGATCACACAGTCAAAAAGAGACTTCAAAGAATGAGGAAGTTTAGGAGTTGATGCCTTAACCAGGGTTTTGCTTCTATGGATATACAGAATAAAATACAAGCTGATTGTATACTTAAATAAATCTAGAAAACTCTTTCAATAATTATGAAATGAAAGGTATACCTGTAACAAAGCATTATGTTTAATTTGAATCATTTTCTTTCTTAGTGTTACATAACAATGGTGCATCTTACACTTTATGAGATCTTGGGTATAATGTACTATAATATATATCAAGAACTTTAAAAATGTTCATACCATTTGACTCAGTAAAGTCACATCTAGAAAGTTATTCTAAAGATGACATTAGAGGCACATAAAAAGTTTAAATAGAAATCTTGACATTTCAGTATTATTTAAAGAACTGAAATGTTAAAAAATAATCTATAAGTCTAACTTAAAAATCCAATAGGAAATTGACCAAATATCATCCTGCAGCCATAGGATTGAACATTATACAGCCTTAACAATCATGTTTTCAAAGGATGCATGATGACATAGAAAAATATTCTTCATTTCATATTAAATTTTTATAAAAAGTAGAATATAAAATTATATAACTAAATCTGTTTCTCTTTTTTAAATATGTTTATATGATAGAAAAATACCGTAAATACCTATATATGCTAACTATAGATTTTTATACACTTTTTCATATTTTAAAAATTTTCTTTAATAAACATTTTCTTTAATAACATTTATAATCCAAATTTTCTAAAAATAATATTTTAAACAGTGAACTATGCCTAGTCATGCAGATCACATTACTTTTCAAATATAAATAATTACAGATAAAGAAGAATATATACAATGAAATTGAGATTTGAGGGTTTGTTTAATTTTATGTGGTCCAAGAAACTAGAATCCAGGTGGAGAGGATTAGCTTTTAGTTCTCATTTTCTGCTTGACTAATTTTCACATGAATTCACTTGAATATTGATTCCTCACACCTGTTAGCTTGGCTAGTGAGTTACCACTGGCAAACATTTGTATTTCTCAAAGAAAATGTCCCAAGCAAAAGCTAGGAAGGTAGCGTTGTAAACGATTTACACAAAACCTTTACAAAGAGTCTTGGCGTTCATGGGATGGGAAATGGTAATCTACCACCATCAAGGAAAGCATGATATTCACTTCCGATAATAATGCCCTAAATCTCTCCTCCAAGCAGGCTCTATTTTAGCAATCATTTCACTTTCTTTACAACTGTGACAAAATTGCATTTGGAGATTATCGAAGTTTTCTTTTACCACCTTTCCTTATTTTGTCCCTCTGACCTCTCATCATTCATTGTTTCTGGGAGCATTTAATAAAAGAAGACACAAAACAATCAACCATTCTTTAAGAGAAAAAACCTAAACAAATCAAATCAGTTCTCAGCTTCTAAATTACTAAGCAGATTTTCTTAAACTCATAGCAGAAAAAAAAAAAATTATCTAAACACCAAGGTTTGTGATTTCCAAAAGGTGAGTTCTTCTGAGCTTCAAAGCACTAAATGCTGAAGGAAGCTAGATAAAAACTTTATTTTCCCATAAACAAGCAACTAGAAGAAAACAGATGAAGCACTAAACCACACCCCCTGAAGACTAGATAAGTTTTCCTGATGGAGGAGAATGTGAGCTCAGAAGAAACAAAAATAAATAGCCGTGAGCATAAAGCTTCTGACCCCTCACCAACCCTCAGGCTTAGTTACTACAGAAGCATAGATCCTCCCTTAAACTAGAAAAAGAGCCAAGGAATACAAGTGGTAGATTATATTATTTAAAAACACAAGCCTCCCTTTCCAGAGAATTATATACTTCTCTGCTTACCCATTTGACTTCACTTGGCCAATAAAGTGTAAACTGTACTAGCCAGCACAAAATTCACTCTGTTCTCTTTTCCTCTACCCTGATACCAGCAATGTTTCAGATAGAGATAGCTCCATCAGCTTGGACCCAGGAGTGAAGAGAGCAAGAAGCAGCACCATGGCTGACCCAAGAATAACATGCAAGTGATAAATAAACCTTTGTCCTTCTAAGCATCTGAGATTTGGGGAGCATTCGTCACCACAGGATAACTTAGTTTGTCTTGACTAACGCAAATAGGGTATGTTGACGTCAGATACATCCAAACCTGTAGAGAATTTTGATGAGTTTATTTGAGCCAAACTGACAATTTATGTCAGTGAGCAAGATCTTAAAAGCTTTGAAGAAAAACAGTTGAGTAGTTTCTTTTATGCTTTTGAAATGAAGAAGTGAATGAACGTAAGATTAGTGGAGGTGAGGGAAAGCAAGGTGGGGATTGGATTATAGGATAGTTATCAAGATTATGTGCTCTCATTAGAGTGGTCAGAATTTATTTCAAAGGTATGTTAAACTAGATGCACAGAAACAATGGATGGGGCTTACTTAAGACAAAGACAAACCTTTTACTTAAGAAGTTATATGCCTGGGGCGTGACTACCCGCCCTAACCTGCCCCTTAGGAATTTGTGATCAGATCACCTGTGAGGTTACTTTCCATAGAACTCCCTTTTTTTTTTTTTTTTTTTGTCCACAAGTACTATGCCTAACTGACCATTTGAGATTTGGATAGAAGACATTCATGAATATGTTCCATGCCACCGTGACATGGGAACAATATCGAAGCAGTGATATGGCATGGAAGAACTGAATCCTGAGTTTTCTGTGGGCCCCAGAGTGATGAGAACAGCCATCAAGTCAGTTCTTTGTGGAAAAATGCCTAATGGGAAATATCAGCAGTGGAAGCAGCAGACTCAGAGGACAGTATGATTAGGAGGGAAAGCTAGTTCTCAAAACAGTGTAGTGAACCAGGCATGAATTACCCACCCACCCCACCCCAACATCTAAACACTACAAAGTCCATTTAGAACTTAGATCTCACAACAGGGAGAAAGAATGAGGGACAGAAGCCTAAGTATAAACATCAAATGACCAATACTGCTGAATTTGCCTGTGTTTACCTAGAAAGTAACACAATTAAATTCTCTGTCAGTGATAGAACTAGGAGGGTCAAGATAGAATTTAGATACACTTAAAAAAAAATAGTTATATGTTTGCCTGCAAAGTATGGCCTGAGAAATGTGTACATACTACAAAAAGATATTTGAAGAGAGCCTCACAGAGGTTACATATAGTCAACATGTGAGTGCTGAGGATCCACTCAGGCAAAGCTGACCCCATGTGTGGACAATGATAACACTTTATATAATAGGCTAACTTCTCCCAAAGCTGATACTCCAGCTATGACTAGATATTTACCTTGCCTGAGGCAGTCACTAAGAACCAGCTACTAGCAACACTTTCAGCTGCACAAATATTTATTCTGGTAAACCTAATAAAGAAAAAGGAAATAGTTGTAAATAAATCTTGTTAGGATTTTTCGCATTCTATGCACTAAACTTTTTCTCTTGTTTTGCAAAAGAAAGCTGTAATATGACACTAACATTCTCATCTCCAGAATTGACTTTTTCAATTGGAATTGATATATTCTGTCCATATTAATATTTAATGTTTTTATATTTTGAAAAACACAACAAAAACAATCTGAGCTGTTAACCTGTAATCCATGTAAAATAGAAGGTTGATTCATTTAAAATAGAAGATCAAGAGCTGAGGTTTTTAGTCTTTTTTTTTAATGTACTAAAGTCTGAAACCAAAAATATAATATAAAATAAAATAGAACTCTATAATTTTATAAAATAAGCATATTATAATAATTACATCACATAATTTTATACTCAGCCTTGAAAACATTAGTATATATTTTACTTACAAGTAAAAAACATGTCATGATAAATTATTTGGTGTAATAGAAGAGTTTTTAGGAGACCCAAATCTTAGTTTCCTGAGATTACTGAGACAAGGCTTACTATGCATGTTGTTGTGGTGGGAACAGATATTGTGGAGGCAAATAACAATGGGGGGTAAGTATGATGAGTATTAGTAAAAAGAATAATGGCCATTGTACGTAGAAATAAACATACAAGTAAAAAATTAAGAAAACAAAAAGAATAAAAATAAGACGTATTATGGAACTATATCATAGCTGATTGTATGAATTAAAGTACCTATGACTTCTAAGACTTGCTGTCAAGTTCAAACACTTTAGTATACTCTACTATATTTACTAGTTGTACAACCTTGGCCAGTTTTACTCAGTCTCTACTACTATAACTGAAATAAAGGTACCTACCTTCACATGCAGCAAAAATTAAAAAGAGATAGTATACTATAGTAATTTTTAAAATGAGTTTATTAAAAAAAAAACTAGGATTGTTTGGTAATCAGAAGAGTCAACTCATCAAATAACAGACCTTCAAAATATATGAAATAAAATTTAATAGACCTAAAGGGAGAAATAGACAAATCCACAATCATAGTTGGAGATTTTAACATCTGTTTCTCATAATGTATAGGCTAGGTAGACAAAAAATTAGGTTATAGGTGATTTGAACAATACTATCAGCCAACTAGACTTAATTAGTATTTATGAGCCATGATATCCATCAGCTACAAAGCACTTGTTTTTAAGTGCGTATGTAACAGTCACCAAGAAAGACCATATTATAAATCATAAAACAAGTTTTAATAAATCTAAGAGAACTGAAATTATTCTCTGGCCAAATGGTAATAAATTAGAAGTCAATAACAAAAAGTATCTAGAGAATCCCCAAATGTTTGGAAATTAAAGAGCACACACAAAAATTAACCTAAGGGTAAAAAAAAAAATCACAAAAATTTAAAAAATTTTTAACTGAATGTTAGTGAAAATACTACATATCAAATTTTATGGGCTACAGCCAAAGCAGTACTTAGAGGAATGTTTATAACTTTAAATGCTTATATTAGAAAAAAATTAAGTTTAAAAAACAATATTCTAAACTTCTACTTTAAAAAACTAGAAAAAGCAAAGCAAAGTAAATCTAAAGTAAGTAGGAAAAGGGAAGAATAATGATAAGAATGGAAAATGACACAGAGAACAAACAATAGGGAAAATAAAAGCTGATCTGTTGAAAAGATTAATAAAACTGATAAGCCCATTGTAGATTGGTCAAGATAAGGAGAAAAAACCCACAAATTGTCAATTTCAAGAACAAAAAAAGGGCCATCACTATCAATCCTGCACATGTCAAAAAGATAAAATAATATTAGAACAACCACATGCTAATAAATTTGACAACTTACTAAAAAGAACAAATTTCCTGTAAAAAATGACTTACCAAAACTGACTGAAAAAGCAGTAGGAAGTCTGACTAGTGCTATGCTTATCAAAGAAATTGAATACATAATTTAAAATAGTCTCACAGAGAGGACTTCAGATGAAGTGTATCAAATATTTAAGGAGAAAATAACATTCATTTTACAGAAGTTTTTTGAGGAAATAGAGGAGAAAGAAAAATTTTCTTACATAGTCTATGAAGCCCAAATAGCTTTAATAGAAAAACCTGACAAAAACTTTACAAGAAAAAAATTACATTCTACTATCATTAATGAACATATAAAAAAATCCTCAAAAAATTAGCAAATCAAATCTAACCACATATTCAAGTAAAACATCATGACCAACTGTAATCTATCTCATGAATGCAATGTTGGTTCAACATTTGAAAAATCAAAGTAATTTATATTAACAAAATAGAAAGGAAATGCACTTAAAATTTAACACCCATTTATGTTCTAAAAATCTCTTTGCAAGCTAGAAATAAAAAGAAATTTTCTTAATCTATAATGGTATCTATGAAAAACCTACTGCTAACATTATACTTAGTGGCAAAATATTGAGCAATTTACCCCTGATATCAGAAACAAAGCAAGCATGTTCATTTTCACTTTTATTTGACATTCTACAGGAAATTCTAGCTGTGCAAAAAGGCAATTAAACAAAATAAAAAACCATCTAGACTGGAAAGAAATGGGGAGCTATATGATGTAGATGGATTGTTAAAATTTTAATTTTCAATTCAATCTCTATAATTCACACTATCTCAAAAAAATTTCTACCAGGCTTTTTTTTTTTTTAATAGAAATTGATGAGCTGATTCTAAATTTACATGAAAAAACAAAAGACCTAAAACTGCCAAAATAATTTTTTAAAAAATCAAAATTGAAGGACTTATACTACTTGATTTTAAAACTATAAAATTATGGTAATCAAGATACTGTTACATTGATGCAGGGTTAGGTAAGTAGATCAATGGCGCAGAATCTGGAAATAGGCCTCCACATACATAGTTAATTGATTTTCAACAAAAGAGGCAAGGTAATTCAATGGAGAAAGCATAGTCTTTCAACAAATTGCTCCGGAACAACTAGATATTTATATGGAAGGAAAAAAAAGAGAATTAGGAAGTACAAAATTATGGTTATAAAGTAAGTCATGGGGAGTCCCAGGGAGGTGGTGGGAGCGATGGCGGCTGTGGGGAGCTCTGACTGCCAGCTGCTTCCCCAAGCTGGGCATCAGCCGCCACCACAGCAGCAGCACCACCGGGCGGTCTTTCACTACCTTTCCTACACTGGTTGGAAAAATATCATTCTCACCTCACTCTCCGTGTACCATGCCAGTGACATCTTGGCTGCTAGAGTGTGGAGCTGGCCTGTGGGAATCAACTATTGGTGATCTGACCTGTTCACACAGGGGAAACTTGAACATCCTCAGCAATCTTCACAGAGTCTTCAAGAGTAGATTCTATCTCAAGAAACCACTCATCTTTGCCATCCATAAGAAGCAACTTCTCATCTGTTAAAGTTTTATCATGAGATTGATGCAATTCAGTCACATGTTCAGGCTCTACTTCCAGTGCTAGTTCTTTGTACCACAACTGCAGTTACTTCCTCCCCTGAAGTCTTAAACCCCTCAAAGTCTTTTATGAGAGATGGAATCAACTTCTTCCAAATTCTTGTTGATGTTGCTATTTTGACCTCTTCATAAACCATGAATATTTTTAATAGTATATAGAAAACTTATTTTTTTCATAAGGTTTTCAGTTTACTTTGCCCAGATTCATTGGAGGAATCACTACCTATGGCAGATATAGCCTTACAAAATGTATTTCTTAAGTAATAAGACTTGAAAGTCAGAATTTAAAAAAAGTAAGTCATGGGGATATAATATTACAGCACAAGGAATAGAAACAATAACATCATAATAACTGTGTACAGTGACAAACAGTTACTAGACTTATTGTGGTGATTATAAGGTATGTAAATGTTAAATGGCTATATTGTAAACTTGAAACTAATATAATACTGTATAACAATTATAATTAAAAATAAGTTAATAAAAAAGTAATTTCACATTTAAAAAAATAAACCTTATGCTAAAAATCATTTTGAAATAAATCATAGACCTATGAATAAAAGCTAAAATTATAAAACTTCTAGAAAAAATACAGGAGACAAATTATATATTTGTATATAATTTGAGACACCATCCAGGCAAAATTTATTACATGGAATCAAAGTGCTAACAGAAAAAAACTTAATAAAAACTTAATAAATTGAAATTCCAAATTATAAACTTATGTTCCTCAAAAGATATATTTAAAAAAAGAAAATGCAATCTATAGACTGGGGAAAAAAATAATTGTTCCACATGTTTTGACAAAGAACTTGTATCAGGAATATACAAAGTTCTCCTATATATAAATAATAATAAAATAAACTGATTTTAAAATGGGCAAAATACTTGAACAGATATTTTACAAAAGTATATAAATGAATGGCTAATAAGGACATGAAAAGATGATCAGAAGTCTTCAAGGAAATACAAATTAAATCTGCCATTAGATATCACTTCGTACACACTATAATGACTAAAATTAAAAAGACTAATAATACCAAATGTTGGAAAAAGTAGATCAACTAGGAGTTGGTTGCAAATAGGACTAGAAAATAGTACAACAATTTTGAAAACCTATTTGGCTCATTCTTACATTTAAGCATATGTCTGCCCTATGACTCAGCAATTCCACTTGTAGTTATTTAGTCAAGAGAAATGAGAACATATGTCCATAAAAAAGACTTGTATTGCAGTACTCAGAACAGTTTTATTTGTAATAGCTAAAAATGTCCACCAACAGATGAATGAATACATTTTTGTATATCTATACAAAGGAATAATATTCAGCAATAAAAAAGTAAAGAACGACTAATACAGCAACAACTGAGATGACTAGCAAAAGCATTAAGTTGAATGAAAGAAGCTAATCATAGTACATGCTTCTATTCATATGAAGTTCTAAATCAAACAAAACTAAGGTATGGTGATAGAAATCAGAGTGTAAGAGATTTACTGAAAAGGTGTCCAAGAGAACTTCTGGGGATGATAAAAATAAATCCTGATTTTTCAAATATCATTGATCTTTATACTAAAATTCTGTATTAATTATGATTTTCTCTACTCTGGGTATATTTTTTAATTTCTATAGTAAAATATTTAATAAAAAATAATGCTTTGAATAACTTATTTGAATGGTTTTTTCTTCTTTTCATATTTAACTGAAGCCCCAAAAGCCTAGAATAAAATAGATACCACAATTCTAAGATGACCTCACTAGTACAAGATATGATAAGTGATGATAAAACTGTTTCTTCTAGCATTTATGATCTGTGCCCTCTAGCCTACAAAAGAATGAGAATGGTTGAGGTCAAACAGAGAATTCTTTTGGAAAATTTTACTGAAATACTGAGATTTTTATCTGCCCTGGCCCCAGGTAAAGATGAAAGGTGCTTTCCCATCATCTCAAGCAAATAAGAACACCATTCAATGAATCTGACAAATATGCCCTAGAACCTCCCTGGACCAGTAGCATGGACACCATCCAGGCATTTGTTTAAAATTCAGAATCTTAGTCCACAACCCAGACTCACTGAACTAGGATCTGAATTTTAACAATATTCCCAAGGTAACAGGGATGTACAGGAAAGTTTAGAGACACTGTGGTAGAGATGGGTGAGCATAAAGACTGGAAAGAGGAGCTATGCCCAGATTACCCTGAGATGTCAGAGGGGAGAAAGGCCACACTGGGAACACTCATGGCAGCACAGAACATGCTAGCGTTTTCATGAATCAAACAAGATCCACATAGTGTGCCATTGGCCTAAGGCTGGTTTGAAGGGGACCTTTGCTGCAGAGGTGTCTTTGAGAGCAAGTAAACTATTGTGGTTGTGAAGGGGAGCACTACGAAGGCCCCAAGGCCAAGAATGGAGATAAAAGAACTGGTTATAGGTGAGGATTTGCCCACTTATGGTAGCTGCACCTATAATTTCCCAAAGGTGTTTGGGGGGTAAGGAGTGAGATGGTAATCTCTGAGAAACCCAGAAAAGTGTTCCGTGAGACAAAGAGACTGCTATTGAATATTTGCTATTCAGACAGTTCCAAAGTCAAATCAAGGTGGTACCAGCCATATAAGAGTGTGCCCTTTCTTCTATTCCCTTAACCTCTTGGGCTAGATCCTTTGAAGTTAGAAACTAAGACAGCTGAGCTGAGTAGCACAAAAAAGGAAAAGAAAACCCAATAACCTGACTTCCCTCTCCCATATCAGGTTTCCCAGCTAGAAAAACTCAAGTCTTGGGAAGAGAGAAATTTTAACTTTAAATGAAATTCAGAAATTTAATTATTATACCAGGTAGGACATGACACTGACTGAAAAAAAACTGTGCCTGTGTCTAAATGTAATCACAAGATGCCTAATTATCTAATAATAACTAGAATATTTATAGGACTTGGCTAAGATTTCACCCAAAGGGAAGGATAAAAGCTAAATAATTTATCGGGTTTAAACAGGCAGTTGGGGGAAGATTAAATATATATTCTGTTCCCATATCAAAGAGTTCAGCTCATGCAAGAAATTGAAAATATAAGACACTTTAAAAGGGAAACAGATCAGTATAAAAAGAACTAAAAATAACTTCTGGTGAATAAATAAATAATTAAGAACTTCTAGAAATAAAATATTGTCATTGAAATTAAAAAAACCTCAATGAATCCCTTAAACAAAAATTTTATAATAGCTGAAGAGAGAATTAATAAACTGAAATGTATCTAAAGAAATTCATTAGACTATAGCAGAAAGAAAAAAAAGGATTGAGAATATGAGAGATTAAAAGAGATGGAAAAGAGAATGAGATGGTTCAACATGTTTCTAATCAGAGTTTCAGAAAGCAAGAAAAGAGAATGGACTGAAGGAAATAATATTATTTTAAAAAACAAATGACAGTTTTTCAAAATTAAAGAAAGATGAATATTTTGACTTGAAAACTACAATGGCCTCAAACAATTAAAATTTTAAAACATACACACATTACACAATAAAGTATTAAAGATGAATAAAATTAAAGGCAACCAGTGAGAACAGACAGATCACTTAGACTGATAACACTTCACAACAATGATAGAGACCAGTAGAGAATGGAATACCATTACCAAAGTGTTAAAGAAAATCATGGGCAACCTAGGATTTAATTTCCAGCTAAAAAATTATGGAAAACTGAGTGTGAACTAAAGATATTTTTCAGAAGAAGACTGAGAGCCACTAAAGAAAGAAGAAAATTGAACCCAGAAAGAAAAAGTGGTTTGCAAAGAGCATTTTTAACTAAGGTAAGTGGTAAAAACATGAGTAAATCTGAAAAGCAATAAACATTACCTGTACCAGACAATAGTAGAAATAACAATTAATGAGGAAAGGGGTTTGGGAAAAGGAACTAAAATACTAGACAAGAAAAACATGTAAGACAGAGAGTAAATGGAGAATGAGGGTGACCTGAGGCAAGAGTTAAAAAGTTAAGAGTATATACTAAAAGTAAAGAAATAGAAGAAAATAAAGAAAAACTCCATTAATCCAACAGAAGAAAGGGAGAGAAAAAAAATAACAAGGATAAAAGAGCATGATCTAGGGAAGACACAAATTAGGATTGTAGACATAAGTCCAAATATATGTTATTGCAACAATATAAACAAAATGAATGGTTTAATTCAAATATAGATACCGTACTGTTATTAAACCAACTCCAGCTACATGCTATGTGAATGAGATATATTTAAGTCATAAATATAAGAAATACAGATTAAGCAAATACTAACCAAAAGAAAGCTTGTGTAATCCTATTAATAGGCAAAAAGTGTTATTTGGGATAAAGAGAACCACCACTTATATGAAAGAAATAACTCTCCAAGAAGTGACTTTGCTAAAAAGCAGTTTTGTCTATAAAACTGTTTTCTCACAACTTAGACTGCAACCTCTAGAGAAGTATTTCTACTGGAAAATAGTACCTTCCTATCCCACTTCCCAAATAGATCAGATTTAGAATTACAAAGTTTGGTTCTTTTCTCTCCCCTTTTTAATTAATTTCATGGCAATCTAAAAGGTTTAAAGCCACTTAAAATTTTTAGCAATGTCAAAGGAAAAGGATTCATGTTGAGTGCTTGTGTTATTTTATTTATTAAATCCTGACTGCAAAATGCAGAAAAAGGAATTATAGATTTAAGTGAGTGTTCTTTGCAAGTTGGGAGTGCTGACTCCAGTATATTAGTAATTATATTAAATATTTAATATTATAAAAGAAATGAAAGTTTCCAGGCAGAACAGTAGGTAGTTTCAGAAAATGAGTTTCTCTTATGCCAGGTTTCTGATATGTCTCTTATAATGCATGGGCATTTCCATTAACTTACTTTATTTATGAAAGAATATAATTTTACTATATGTAAAATAGAGATCATGAAACTTGCATTAACTAGTGCAGGGTTATTGTGAGAACAAAACTAAATAACACACATGAAAGCCCTTTGCAAACCTTTTAGTACTATGTAAATGTAAGCCATTATTATGCATCCATGGTCCTATAATGGATTGTTAGAATTAAAAAGTTTTCCTCACCATTTCTTGAACAGGCCTGTAATAAAATCTCTATGATCTGTTATTATGTTTTATCTAAACTACTCACATCTTTATATTTATACAAATATAAGCAAATCATGGCCCCTTCTCACCATTCCCCTTTCTCTTACTGTACACACACAACTAGAGCTATGTGTATACCCAAAGAGAAGGAAAAACACATTTCAGTGTTTAGTTTAAAGAAATGTATTTTCTTGGCAATGGTTTTTGTTGCTCTGGTAAATGTGACTAGAGTGTCTTGCCATGCCTTGCTACATATGGTTTGGTCCGTTACCCTTATTCAGGTAACCCTGAATTCTTGAGATGGAGAACATTAATCTGGGGGAAAAAATTAGTCAAAATTATAGTGAAATGGGGATGAGATGAAATATGCAGTAGATATTATATAGCAATGTTCCCTCCCCAAAACATGTCCTTCTTCTGCAGAATCCGTGGACCCAGACAAATGTCACTGCAAAAAAAAGTAAAGGCTCTGAAGGTAGACAGATCTGTCAAAAAAGTGAGTGAATAAAGGCAAGTTACTTGCACTGCAGATCAAGACCTCCTTGTCAACTAGACAGAGACCTCTGTTTCTCATCCTTAACCTGTAATTACCTATTCTCAGCCCTCAGTTTCTTGTACCTCTGCAGTGTCAATCAACTTAGAAGTAATGAGCCAACTATACTTTCTTTGTAAGCATCCTTTTCCCCATATCTTCTAAATGCCTGAATCATCCTGAATCACTGCAACTGCAATGGCATTTTCTACCACCAGGACACTTTCCCGGTCACCACCAGTGGAATCTTTGGCAACTGGGTCACCACCTTGTATTGTGGACTATCTGTGTCCCACATATCACTCAAGACAGTATCCTCTTTACCCACTAACAATGAATAAACCGGTCCCAAGTCTCCATCTTCCCGCTTGTTTTCTCTTACCTCTTTTAGTATCGCTTTGTGTTCGTTCAGACCTTCCAAAAGGTAGATACCAAGACAGGATTGGAAATACAACAGTATTTTTGGAGGTGGGGAGCTCCAGTGAGAGAAAAGGGAAGTGAGCCAGAGGAGGCAGGGAGGGCTGTCAGACGGCAAAGCATGCCTGACACCGTGAAGTAGAGAGAGAGGAAAAGATGGAATATTGGGTAGGAGAGTCTTAGATGCAGCACAGTTCTAAGAGGGATTCAGCCAGACTGATGGGGATTCACTCAGAGGGATCCCCTGTCTGGCAGGAACGGGTGTGCCTTAGGATTGCTGTTGCATTCACTCATTGGCTGGGAGCAGCCAATGTGATGTGTGGTCTCCCCACAGAAGGATTTGAAGTCCAGCACTGAGGGCAGCCATCAGCTGTGTTCCTTGTGGCAGGTGATATGAGCTGTGCATTTTTGCAGCCACCACAGTGATGGAGAAATGAGACATCTTGCCTGGATGATCAAAATAAATATCACCCATGAGGGACAGACCAATATCATTTGCCTCTGGACATAATACCCTGCGGAGGACACCACAACGTTTGTGTGGTATTCTGGCCAAAGATGCATTCCCTGAATCTAATCACTACAAAAGATCAACAAATTCAAATTAAGGGGCTGTAAGTAAGATAATGACCAGTATTTTTCAAAAATTTCAGTGTCATAAAAACAAACAAACAAAAGACTAAAGAAGTATTCCAGGTGGAAGGAAAGTAGGGGGGTGTGACAACGAAATTCAGCAGTGACCCTGGCTTGGATCCTGGACCAGAAGGGAAAGAATGCTAAAAAGAGAATTATTGAGGCAATTGATGAAATTGGATTATGGACAGCAGATTTGATAAAACCATTACGTCAATGTCAAATTCCCTGATTTTATGAGAGATTATTCTTAACCTTAGGAAATACAAATTGAAGTATTAAGGCATAAGTATATTCAACCTTGTCAAATGATTCAGAAAAATTATATAAATTAGAGAGACAGAATATGAAGGGCATTTTCAGAAAGGTAAACAAACTGAGATGCACATACAATTGCTGACTTTGTCAGTGATCAAATACTGCACTGAGGCATGAAAAGTACATGAGTGA
The DNA here is from genome assembly GCA_004027375.1 of Macroglossus sobrinus. Taxonomy (NCBI): domain Eukaryota; kingdom Metazoa; phylum Chordata; class Mammalia; order Chiroptera; family Pteropodidae; genus Macroglossus; species Macroglossus sobrinus. The sequence continues at coordinate 172,782 of PVKZ01001385.1, read as the reverse complement.
TATTAAACCACATTATTAACACCCACTCTCCTGGCTTCTGGCCAGTGAGATGAAAGAGGTGTTGGATAAAGTTTTTATGGGGGTAGCTATCTTTTCTCAATCACCACTATTTGATGATTCATTATTGAACATGCCAGAAACTCCACCCCAGTAGATGCAATTATGTGTTTTAGTTTTAGTTTTTTCTTTCTTTCTTTCTCTCTCTCTTTCTCTCTCTCTTTCTTTCTCTCTCTCTCTCTCTTTCTTTCGTTCGTTCTTTCTTTCTTTCTTTCTTTCTTTCTTTCTTTCTTTCTTTCTTTCTTTCTTTCTTTCTTTCTTTCTTCCTTCCTTCCTTCCTTTCTTTCTTTTTCTTCCTTCCTTCCTTCTTTCCTTCCTTCCTTCCTTCCTTCCTTCCTTTCTTTCTTCCTTCCTTCCATACTTTCAGGAGGTAATTAGATAGATTCTAATTTAGGATTGTTGACTTTGATCAATTAATCACTACTACCATACTGGTTTACATAAAAGGGATAGAAAGGAGGGAACAATCAGTATGCCAGCATACATCTTAAGCTACAGAAATTAAAAATAGATACTAGGGCAAGACAGACATCTGAATTGTTCCTCTCAAGTTCTGATTCTCACAACTCTTCCACACATACACCCAGCACACACACATACATACACAGGCTTATAACATGAAGTTTTATCTCTATTCACCAATAGGTCCATTTTATCCTTTTCAAAGCTTGCTTACATCCATTATCTCCTAGACATTACATCAGCCTTGTGAACTATCTAGCTATAAAGATGGACTGTCTGAGTTTGAGTCCCAGCTCTGGTGGTTACTATTGTGTGACAGTGTACAAATTACTTAACCTTTCTGTCCTCTCAATTTTATTATCCCTGTATTACTGATAAGGATTCTGAGGTTTGGAGCAGCTTAACAACTTGTCTAAATCACTTAGCAATTTAGTGTTGGAGCTGGGAACTTCTTTGGAGCTTTCAGCTCCCCCACAAAGACAGGATTCTCTTCCATTAGTGCCAGCATTGTGTGAGTTCAAGGAATGTTGCTTTACTAGGTGTTGTTTGAAAATAGAAGTCACATTTCTCATTAAGTAGGTTAAACACTTTTTTTTTTTCCTTCTACTCGATTCTATTCAGTAAGCATTATTTAGAAGGCAGGGAGCAGAAAGGGAAGATAGAAGGGTCACAAGCTTTGTATTTAAAGCCAGGCTCTGCCACCTACACTGTGCTCAGTTTTCTCTTTGGTGAAATGGAAATCCTGATACTATAAGCTATAAGTTTGTGGAGATTAGTAGCAATAATACATGTATATAGTAGGCATTCAACCAAATATAGCCTTTAAAATCGATACTATTTTTTGAGTGCTTGCTAGTTGCCAGGGACCTTCTATGTACACAAAATACAGAGACACAGAAAATTAAGCCTTGCCATTGGGGGTTTATCCTCCAAGAACCCATAGTGGTTTTTTTATATTGTAAGGGCACTAAGGCAGTCATATATGCTGCAATTATTTTTTTCCCAGTGCGCATTTAAAATTTTGTTTACCTTCTTAATTCTCTGAAATTTTTCATTTTTATTTTCATGTAGTAAATTTGACTTTTTCTTTTATATATTACTTGTACTTTTAAACTCAGAAAGCCCTTCTACTTCTTGGGGCAGATCAATACTCACCTCTTGTTTTTCTAGTTTTTTCACAGATTTCATTTCCCACATTAAAAATTTTAATCTATCTGGAATTTATTTGGCTACATTGTCATAAAGTGCTAAATAGTTATCTTGTTAAGACACACTTCTGATCATAATGGTTAATACTAGCTCATTTGGCTTGTATCTGCCCATTTCCATCTCAGTAACTCACTGTCTAAGCTGCCTGCTGAACATGAACTGCCATTCTTTAAAAAGGCCAATGGGAAAGGACTATGTATCCATGGGTTTTATCCTAGTTGCTTCATTTTTAATGCAGAGAAATAATGTCAATTTTTTTTGTTGCAAACATATATATGTGGAAATTTTGACACAATGTTTTGTATAAGAACTAAAGGTCAAGGCTTCCTTAAGCCCAGAGAAGAATGTGAGAGAAGTGAAGTCATATCCTCACTCTATTAGCCAAAGCCATGCCCACACCTAAACCTCCCCTATCTGACTTATGCTTATCTTTTCCAGATGGACTATGGAAACATTTATACAAGGAAGATAAAAATCTAGTAAGAGAATAATCACTGATCCCCACCCCCTTTCCTCAATCTATTTCTGTGATTCCTTAAAAGAAGGTCCAGGAGCTTGACCTTCTCCAGAGAAGGTATGAGAAGCAGTCTCCATGATTAGTCTGGCTGTAAGCTCATCTGTATTTTCTCCAGAGATAGAATTCTGGGAGAAGGAAAATGAGATAAGGCTGGGCAGCCTTACTATCCAGAAATGACTGTGGACATGATGATTTTTCCACATAGTGTCTTGCTGATTATTCAGGGTCACAGTGCTGATGTGGGTTGCCCTAAGACAGGGGTCCCCAACCTCTGGGCCACGGACTGGTATTGGGCCATGGCCTATTAAGAACCAGGCTGCACAGCAGGAAGTGAGTGGTGGGTGAGCAAGCGAAGCTTCATCTGTATTTTTAGCCGCTCCCCGGTGCTAGCATCACCACCACAGCTCCACCTCAGATCATCGGACATTAGATCCTCATAGGAGCACCAGTCCCTACTGCCAAAACGGCTGGGGACAGCTGCCTTAAGGTCATGGCTTGACGCTCCAAGTGAGCTGAAAGAGTGAACCTCCAGCAGCCTGTGGCAGGTTGCCCACAGCCTGCAGACCTTCGAGAGTTCTGTCTCACCACTGATGCCCAGCCTGGCTCTCCTGACTTGCTTTGAGAAGTGAGGAAATCCTGATCAGACTTTCCACATTCCTGCCCCGTCATGTGTTCCACACATTCAGGAAGACTTTAGAGTTTACCATTTCTAATCCTAACAGATATGTTCCCTGGCAGCAGGTAGAGCTTGAAAGGAGGCTTGGTCTCTGGGGTTGGTCTCTGACACAAGCTGCTGACTTTCTCTGCAGGGGTCTGGAAGGAAATAGGCAGATCAGCTCCTGTGCACTCAGGTACTGGTATAACTTCATGTCTTTTTATCTGTGGGCCAGGGGCCATGCCACTCTCATGCAACCTATTCATCCTAATAAATATGTTTCTCGATAACAAAATGTCATAAAAGAGACCCTCTCCTCTAAGTGCATAGTCCAAAAGCATTAACTTCTAAGAAAATGACAAGGTGTTTAGCAGAAAAGTCTTTTGAGAAAGAAAAATTGTATGTACAGACAGATAAAATATATATGTGAGAGCTGCTATCTTTTTAGAGACAGTTTTCAGATAAATTTCTCATTGTGCTTGTTATTATGTTTAATTACAGGGTTATAGCATCATTTTTTTCCCCCTGAATGATTGCAGCAGCTTTGTAACTGATTTCTTTGTTTGTCTCACTTCACTCCAATTCATCCTTCATAGTTCTGCCTTTTCTGGTCATGTAGCTCCCAGGTCTAAAGCCCTCCCTCAGTATTCACAGACCTTGTGATCTTCTCTTGTCACTTCTCTAGCCTTCTATCATTTCCCCAGATATATAACCTATATTCTGACCATCTGCAAACATGGTTGTCTTAAGTGACTGGGTTTTCTCTTAGATGTCCAGGACTTTGCCATATCATTCCCTTTTATCCAGAAAGCCCTACACACATCCCACATCTTGACCATCTGGTCAAATACAATGTATTATTCAAGCCTCACTTCCAACACTCCTCAAGAGGCCTTAATATATACTTCAGGCAGGCAGAAACACCCTACTTTTTCCGCAAAAGCAACCAAGAGTTAAGACCCAATTCACTGTCATAGATAACCCATGCCATATGGCATGAATGCATGCCGCCAGATCTGAGAGTCATTATTAATTCTCTTGCCTTCTGTAGACCTAGCATGGCAGGCTCACAAGTGAGGATGTAAATTCACTTTGTCAGAGCAAACATTCCTCTTGGGGGACATCGGCTCAACCTCAAGGAGAGAGTAATGACCACAACCCACAGGCAGCGGGGGGATGAGTAATTTACTGCTGCTAGGCAATTAGTGTTGCAGGAAAAAAAATTGCTTTCATTTAAAATTCTTTTTAAACCATATGTATCATGGCTTATGGGATAATTTATGTATCATTAGAAACTAAGAAACATACATCAGGCTAATAAATTGTCTCTCCCATTCACCACAACCAACAGGTCCCAAGGGTCTTTAAGAAGTCAGAGTTTTGCTGTCCTTGTTATATGAGGCGGTGAGCAAATGTTCGTATGTAACCCACTTAGCTTCTCATTCGCTCTTTGGTTCTTGGGTAAAGACAGATGGCAACAGAAACATTTGCTATTATTTTTACCCACTGGTTTGCAGCAGCGTTTGCTACAAATGAATCCGTGGTAGAACAGCCATGGATTGTATTGTTTTCCCCAACAACTTGAGTAGTCTACTTTGAGATTTGGTTTATTATAAAGTCTTCCCGGTGTTATGTTATCTTCTCCAACACACAGTATGTTTAACGCTTCTACAGGTCCTCATTCAAAGATATGCCCCACACGCTAAAAACAAATGGCTGCAAAGAGCCTGGAGGGAGTGCTGGGGTTTCCAGGCCATGGAGCAGGTCCCGAAGGATTCTGCCAAGCAAAGTCAGGGGTCATGCGGCACCTGGGCAAGCCTGCTTGAGCTTAGCAGATGAACTGAGCTGACTCTCTGTCAAGGGAAAAACATTAAATAGCCAGAAAATTAGGCTGTTCATCAATGCGGGGGCAGGCACAAGGGCCAAAGGTGAGCAGCCCAACCTTTAACCTGCTTGTGTGTGAGACATGGAGGCAACGTTGACCTATATCACCAACCATAGTTTAATATTCATCTTTCACCTAAAACTAATATAAAATAATATTGAATTTCAATTGTAATTTTAAAAAAGGGGGATCTCTATCTTTGTGAGATAAGAAGCAGCTTCATAGCATTTATTTGTGAGAAAAGAGACTGTTAAAAAGCAATTCCTACTCAGGTTCACTCTTCCCTTTTATTACTTTTAAATTGTTTTCGAGAAAAATTGCAATACTGACCTCCTAGCCTTTTTGTAAAGGGCCATGCTTTAATCACTGAGTTATACAGTCTTATCAGTATTTGTTTCGTAACTTGCGGAACCCCTTATACAAAAAAAACTATTAAACATCGCAAGACTATAATGGCAGAGCATAAAATCAAGTGTGGGTCCTTTGGGAATGCACAGATCACAAAGCCACAAAGCAGGCCCAACGTATTATCAATACTGAGAGCCCAAAATATCTCAAGTGGGAAAAAAATAGCAGAGGACTTCAGATGGGCAGTTTCCTATCCCCGTGCCTGTTGTTCACTGTCCCTCCCATAATGCCTAAGATCTCAATGCTGTGCTAAGGTTTCCTGTGTGAGGTCCTCAGTCACCCTGTCACACAAGAGCTACTTCATGCATGTTTTACAAATAGCGTGAAATTCTAGATATTTCGTAGAAAAAGACTCAGCATCATTGTGATACTGTAGTTGAGATGTTCCAACTTCGAGTCAGGAGTAGCAAAGTCAAATTTGCTCAAGTTACATGAAAAATAAAGGCAAAACTGATTAGTAGTAAAATGGGGTCTAGTCATCTAATGCTACTGGACTGTGGCCACAGAGAATTGTTCAGCCATCTGGAATAAGTGGTGGCCATGGTGAATTGTTCAGACATCTGGAATCATATCTTTGTGTATCACAGCTATTTACATTGGTGGAAGCAATCTGTGGCCAAGACAATAGCATCAGCTCATTGGACATAATTGCACAATGAGTCTAAGGACCCCTGAACTTCAATGACAGTGCTAGGCTACCTTTATAGGGAGGCCCTCAGGCACCAGAAGATGACTGGCTATTTGCCCCTAGTTCAAAAGAGTGAGCTGCTGTGCTTTTCCTAAACCTGAGATTCTGAGCCTAGGCTTCCCCTGGGTCAGGCATCCCTCCTACTGTTGCTAAGATACTGCACCTCAGTGGGGTTGGAAGTGGTGTCTAGAATCTCATGAAGAGCTTTGCCTGAATATTCCCTCTCATCCTCTTATATTTGCTACCTCAGATTAGGACCAGGCAGACGTGTATTCCACACATTCTGACAAATTTGGTTAAAGCAGTGGACTCCCAGCAGAGGATGGAGGGTCTTGCCCAGGGTAAAAGACTGAGGTTCGTGACAACTTGTGCACCCTGGGGACCTTAACTCTCCCATCAGGACTAATGGCTTTGGCCCTAATGACTGATCTTGTCTATGCCACTCCTTCATAATGAATGTGAGATTCTGCCAGCTAAGTCGATTATTGCTTCCAGGACAGGGCTGGATGTAGGACATTAGCACACTTAAAGTCCTAACTGGAACAAAGTCCACCAAAAGTGTGTGGTGAGCTCACTACAAAACAGAGATTCCTGGCTGGCCCAGGTGAACAGACTTGTATATCATGTGAGTAAAGCTTTTTGAAGATCTAATATTCATTGAGCACTGAGATTCATGCACTGTTCTATGAATTTTATGCTTTGACATTTAATTCTCATGATCCTCATTTCACAGATGAGGAAATTGAGGCCCAGAGTGACCTGTACAAGGAGATTCAGATAACAGAAGGAAGACAGGAGTTGCAAACTAAATGTCTTAACAGCTTCACTATTCCTTCCCTGATCCCATGGAGCCTACATACTAACAAAGCAGAAAATCAGAAGGAAAGAACAGCTCAGGTTTCAATTTAATCCCAGGCTTTGCATGACTTATCTGACTTAAATGCCTATTGCACAGCTTGTTGAGATTTATCATCACCACTTCGAAGGAGAAAGTAACTTTCCCAGGTGCTGCAAAGCTACAGGGTAACGTGAGATTTTAACTCGAGTCCATCTAGATGGATCACATGCCCAGGATCTTTTCTACCACTCAGACATCTGGAATTATATCTTTGTGTATCACAGCTATTTACATTGGTGGAAGCAATCTGTGGCCAAGACAATAGCATCAGCTCATTGGACATAATTGGACACACCCAATAATCTTAAGGATATTACATCTGGCTTTAAAGGTGTCACTGCCAGACAGGGAGATACACTTACAAGCACTGGAGACCCCAGAATGAAACAAGTAGGCAGAAGGAACATGTCTCAACTTTCACAGTGAACTCTCCAAATAGAGGTTTAGGGTAGGAGATAAAATGGTTTGTCTCAGATGTATCTATTAGCAGAGTTGTAAGAACAACATTGTTCAATAAAATCTGAATAGCTAATACATTTGGTCAAGTGATGATTATTTAAAATCATTAAAAAGAGAGGAAACGATGTTTCCACAGATAGATAGTAACCTCAAAAAAATTTTTTTTTGCTGAAAATATTCTGTCCAGCTGGAAGAAAAAGAAGTAAAAGGAAACATGAAAGCCAATAAAAGAAAAACATGAGCACGGAAGACCATCATTAATCTTCTATTCAAATGGCAGTTGCAGCTGCAGATTTCCCAAAAGGCTTTAATAGCGATTCTGGTCAGAGACAAATCAAGTATTAGGGATATGCTCAGAATTGGATAAGTGACCTAATTGCATACCTGATTCTGGAGTCATGCAACTGATCCCAGAATCACCAGTTAAATGGTCATTAGCTTAAAAGTCAAATATAACTCTTGACATTTTTTTGTAAAAAAATAAGTTCATTAAAAAGATAATTTTAGCAAAATATTCTGTGTGTAGATAAGAATCATTCACTTATAAACTTTAATAGTATTAACTGAATGATTTTCCCAGACTAGGGTTGGTGTAGGGATGTGAAGAAAGTATAGTGACAAGGAGAAAGGAAGGATCATGAGCTAGAAAATCTGGTAGGAGCTGGGGGACAGGCAGAGAAAAAGAGGGAAAGCCCTAGGACAAGAGTCCTGCTTCATTCAAATTCTCCTCTTCACCAATAAATTTAAAATAGTTGACCCTTTAGATAGCTCAAGTATAAAATAAATTTATGCATGAAGTAATCTTTATCTTCAAAGTCATTATCATAAATATTTATTGAATAACTTCTATATACTAGCCCCATTTCTCCTTCACTGCTTTTAAGAAAGTGAGAAATCCCTTTGGGAGACTAGAGAGTTAATAGAAATGTGACACAAATTTTTCACTAGGTAGATGTTAAGATATTACATTTTAAAAATAGTATTCATTTCATATGTTATGATAAAAATAAATTTATTTAAGTAAAAAATATCATCTTTTCTTGCTTGACAAGGATAAATCACCATCATAGTGGAGTCTCTTTGTTAAAATGAGTCACCTCTGCTACGTGCGTACAATCAACAATTAGCACAAGTAACAAAACAAGGTGTTTCCTATTTATCCCACTGACTATGCCAAGGGTCACCTTGCCTCATATTATGCTGAAGAAAACCACAGGAAAGTAGGCGAAGAAATATCCACTGCAAGAGGTCTTCTTGTTGATTTAAATGTCATCTTTAAATGGCTTAAGAGTTCTCCAGCTTGAGTCTCGAATTGGTATGGCAACCAACTTCATCTCTGTGCAGACCGTAAACTAACCAATGCCTTCTAATCCAAGCATCACTTTTTAAACAACCCCTTATTTGATGATAAACACACATCTTAAAAAGTGTGGCTTTGAACACCATGGTTTTGCACACTCTGAAATGTGATTGTTTTCCATCCCGACATTGTCCTATCATAAATTAAAAGTTTAATAGAGAATTTCATTATCTCTGCTCTGTTGCACTAATGCCCAGTAGTTGACTGTGGTCTATGCATCATCAAGTTTATAAAAAGGAACTTCGGAACTTCAGTCAGCCAGCTGACAGTCAGTGCTCTTTCCCACTCCACATTAAACATCAGTGTTTTGGACATGCTGGTCCAAGCCATTTGGGGTTCCTCTACAATGTTGCTGGATAAGGATTCCTGATCCTTGATTATGTTTAGCAGAAGACTTCAGTTAGTAAGTATCAAGTGGTCATCACTTCCTTTCCTGTAACAGAAAGGGGGAGAGGAAAAGAGAAAAGAAAAACAACTCAAAAATCTTTGAGCAGAAACAGGAATTCTCTATATTCTAAGCATATGTGGATTATCAACATGCTAAGCACAACATGTAAAAAGAAAAAAAAATTAAGAATAGCATTTTACATTATTTTTGTTTTGGGTACATGCTTTTGGCAACTTTGAGGAGCTGTCCACTTCTTGAGACCCTCCATCTGCCTTTATTGACAAAGCCTTCTCAGTGACTAAAAGAGCAGATTTTTCCTCCTTAGCTGCAGTACAGAAGGGGAAAGATAAACTCTGCATCTGTTCAACCAAACGTATCTCTCAGAAGCGCCACACCGCACTAGAATTTGAAGAGGTGTCAGAGGTCCTCTGTTCCACCCTGATGACAGTAGAGGAGCCAAGAGGTTTAGCAGGAGACACATTTCAGTAACTGGCAGGGTCTGAAATGAAAACCCATGTGTTCTGATGGCCTATTTAGAGGTTTGGTCAACAGTTCATGATGCTGGTGTTTGCTGAACTGCTTGGTTGAAAAAGAGTGAGCCCGTCTGCACTCTGCAGGTGGCAGAGCTGTGGTAATTGGGGCTGTCTGTCACGGGCACTGGAGAGGGGATGCAGACACCAGTATTTGCAATGCCCCTACTACTTCCCCAAGTTCCATCAGTGAGATCTTTCCCAATAATTATTCTCCATTCATAGTCTTCCTCAATTTTATTTTATTCTTTGGCCCCTAGCCTTTAAATACATCCAGGTGTACTTAATTGTTGATGGCCTCAAAGCCATCAGTCACTTGTTCTCAAGGCTCCAGTGCAATCCATCTCCTTCATCAGACCCAAAGACCTTCACTTAGTCTCCGCAGGGGCCATCAAACCGCCCCCTGGATCTAGGCTTTGACCTGATTATTCAGCTAAAGCTATTCCAGCCAACTTTACTCAGGACTACCTTTGGTAACAGCCATGTCTGTTTTTATTATCGATATTTTCTTTTTTCAAAGCTTTCAACATCCTACTTTTTCTGTTGTTAGCCTTTGGTGGACTATCCTCTTCCATTTAATTATTTCATTAAAGGTGTGTATAACCCTTCTTTGTACCAGGCATCTTCTCAGCAACCCTTAGCACATCTTAGGGTAGGAAGCCAATATTGCTTCCTACCACTCAGACCCAATCTTCTCAATTAATCTTCGAATCTACCCCTTAAATCTTTTACTTATTTCATATGCCTGCACAAGAAAACATTCAACAAATTCCTAGGGCTTTTTGCAGTACTAATCAAAGTCCAAGACTCAAACAAGAAAAACCTATCAGTTACTGTCCAGAATTCACAACTATATTCTAAGATGGCTCTTTTTCTTTACAGTTAACTACGTATTAGAAAAGCAACTTTGAGAGACTTGCCTCATACAAGGTGCCTCTTAGGAAGCAGCTGCCTATTAAGAAAATTAATTTCCTTTTATCTCAGCTTCCATGGCAACAATTTAATGCCTTGAGAGGATAAAATGTGATTTTAAAAACTCAACTCTTCTCAGAAGACCTCATTTCATATTTACCAGACATTCTTTGGAAATGCTTCAATCATATCATTTCAACTCCCAAGGTGAGGTATGAATTGATTAACAGGAAATACATCCTGTGGTTTTAAGCAGCAATTATGTTCCTCCATCTTTCTTCAGAAATCTGGTTTAGAGAATCCTTCGCAAAAACTTGTGGGTAGGGAATACTGCGAGTTAACAATCCCTACCCCTCACTAGAGATGAAGACATACATGGGTACAATTAAGAAAATCATCCTCCTCTGATCCCCATTCTAGTCCCCAAACTACCATGCGAAACTTTCGCCACTGAGGTCTGGACTGTTTTCTCAGGTGTCCTGATGGTCAGTGAGCAAAGCGCGGTTGACGAATGAAGAGCTACTGTTGTGCGTTTCCAGCCAAGGGCACACACGGCCTCCTCTCTAGCAGGTTTCCTATAACCAATAAGCGGTTATTGGTACCATATACTATGAAACGAGAAGACACCTTTGCCATTCTGAGCGCTCTATCTGTAAAAATAAGAGCGTTGACTAAGAGGTTGACTTTGGCCACTTACAGAGTTCACTCCCTTGGCTTTAGGGATGTAATTCATGCCTTCTCATAACGGTATCATAATATGCCCAGGAGAATTCAACCATGCCATGTCACTTTCTACCATTTTATAAGAATTCGTTTCTCAAGGCAAATCCAGTGGGAGGACAGCAATGAAAGATGAATTCTCTCCCACGGTAAGCTGATTTCTGTGTGTAGTGTTCGCCTTGGAAGGGCTGTTTGTTAAGACAGCAGGGCAGCTCGTCTCAGGGGCATGGAGGCCTGAGTACACACCATACTGACCTCCTCAGACAGCAGACGCAGGACAGGAAGTCTGAGGACACCCTCTGATTCTCTTCTTTGCTGCTACACTCCTTCAGGAATTCTTGGAGATCTGTCTCAGGAAACCCATTCTGCTGGTATTTCTTTAAAAAGTACACAGTGTTGTTATCTTACTTACAGAGCATGAGAAATTGCTCCCTTTGTCAACAATCCAAACCCACCTTTGCTGAAATAAGACTCCTACATTGCTAGCTCCGATCCAAGAACCAATATTAACAATGATGAATCAATCTGTCAGTCCCAGAAGACCAAGCCAGGGCTACCATGGAACAGAGAACAATCCAAGGGGAAACACCAGAGAGAAAGCCAGGGTGAGGCACAGGGGAGGGACATGCTAACAAAGGCAATGAAGGAACTAGCCAAAAGTCTGAAGTCTCAATGCTTATGTGAGACCAGACAAGACTCTCCTTCCCCTCATTGCCCATGTGAACTCTGTCTGGTAAATTATCTCCTCTACTTTGATGGAAGACGATCACTCCATGGGCCAGAGGACAACAGGTTCTTCCAAGCAGACGAAGACCCTGAGATCCCCTTGCCTCATGTTTAGTGAGGTCATATGCCATGCCACCAAGGCTTGGCCCACTCACGAGGACACTCACATCAAAGACAAGAATCCATAGTGCAGAAGTGTGCAGCATTTCTCTCCATCAGCTCAGCCCTGCTGCTAAAGCCGACCACCCGTTCCCACGTGAAAAATCATCTCCCCACACACACAAGCAGAAAGTGCTCAGGAGTATTTGCAGGGGACTGGCTTCTTCTGAGTTAGTCTGAAAAGGGTCAAGAAGAGGACAACGGCCCAAGGCACTGACGTAGCACCCCAGTCACTCACAAGCTGGCCCTGAAACAGGATTTCTGAGCATGACTTTCTGCTATGGAGGGACCACCACCTGAGGCAGCAGTTTCCTTCAAGCTACAAACAAGTTAAATGGACCCAGACTGAAAGGAAACAGAACCCAGTGGCTTAGAAAGATAGGAAGCTAAACAGCCACAGAAGCCTTAGTTTTCATAATTTAAAGGACACCTGAACTGCACAAATGGCCGTATCATCCAGTGTACAGGTATGCCAATATCTCGACAGTTGTCAGGGGTCAGGGTGCGGGTCACGCCTTCTCACTGAAACTCACTACTCAAAGCCTAAGCTCCAGGATGGGGGACGGGAGGGGGATTATACTTGTCAGTGCTGGAACCAACAGCCCACCTACTTAATTTTCCAAACTCAGACCATCCTTACCCATTGCCTTTCTCTTTCCCACCACACCTCCAAGCCAATTCACCTTGATCCAGGTGACAGGGACAATGTCCTAAATGCATATTGAAAATTAACCTGTAACAAGTTTCTTTTCTACAAAACCTCAAAATTTAAGTAATATTTAGTATTTGAAGTAAGTAAAAAAGAAAAAAATCTAGTATTTTCCTATGTTCCAATCTATACGAAGTTTGCAGGGGGTTTTTTGAGGGGGACAGGAAATATTGATAATTACGTACCTTAATGGTGTCGTAAGAATCTGTAATAAGTGCAATGAAAAGGCTGAGAATCATATATGTAAAAAGACCGATGAAGGAATATAAATACAGGCAACTGAACAGCCACACCAATACACTCTTCTGCTGGATTTGAGCAAAGGTTGCAAACATATCATCACCGTTGACCAGAGAAAACAAACACTCAGAAACTGTATTCAGAGCTACAAACTGAAAGGGGGAAAGCAAAATTAGTTTTTGAGACATATTATCCAGAAAAGCAGAGATGTATTTAGTTAGCTTGTTCTGTGAAAGTTGTCGTCATAATTATTATGAGCAGCATTCATTTCAGGATGGCTAGAATACAAGTAGGAAAACTTTATTCAAAACTCCCTCCACACTCCCAAAGACAATATCTTGACATTTTCCTCAGTTTTTTATATATTTGTAGTCATAGCATCTAACAATTTTGGAATCTGAATTTTTTCCTCCTTAACATTGTCTTACGTTATTCACATTTAGAGAGTGTTTGTTAAATCTAATAGATCATTCCTTGGAAATGTTCGTTTTAATTATTTCTCTGTTATTGGACCTCCCAATAATGTTTGCTTTAATAAAGAACTATGTAAGGAACATTTCTAAGCATAATGTGTTTTCTTGTTATTGGATATAAGCGATGAACATTTCTGAGGCTACAATCTGCCAAACAACTTTCTTGTAGGACTGTAGCAACTGGGTTCCACAACCAGCACCTCTAGCCTTCAAATAATGAAGTTAAAGCTGGTTTCTGTGGACATCAATTACAACTCTAACAGTGCTATCAATAATTCATATTTCTCATAGTTTCTTTTGGAATCTGGCCAATTCCTTTCTTTAATTTCAAGAACCCGCAATAATCTGTGCTTCAGGTTTCTGAACTGCAAACAGCCAGTTGGTCAGTACATACCTAATTCATCCCTTAGTTTTCTATGCAGTGACTTAGTATTGGTTAGACATAATACCTGTCTCAACAGTAATGCTATTCACAACAATTCTACTGTCCTTTCCTCTATTTTCATCTCAAAAGTTAAAACAGAGACCTAATAAGGTAAATTACTGGTCCATACCCTGCCATTTTGTTCTACAAGAAGCGACTATGAATCAGAGTCAGTTCCAGTGGCCAAAATCCACAGTGGAAGTAAACATGAATAATACCCAAGGTAACGATGTAAAGCTCAAAGGTCCAGAAGGGCTGAATTTATCGGGAGTTGCTTTGGTTCTTAGAACCTTGTAAGCCCCTGGAAGCAGGCACTACCATCTGTTTTTTGTTTATTCAACTCTACTGTGTTCTGTGCACCATGCTGGATGCAGGGACGGCCAAGAGCAGTAAGACATAGTCTCCACCCTCTGAGAACTCAGTTGAGAAGAACCTGACAATGTTTGGTGCACAGTAAGCATTTAATAAACATTAATAGACATGAGATGATTATTTCCATACAGAGGTTATATAAGACCACAGTGAGAACCCAAGTATTTGTTCCACAAATGAGTGGTAATTTTGCGAATGAGCCAGAAAGAACTTCCATTTGAATGCAAACACAACCAACAATGTTTATATCAAAGAATGACGTAACCATTTGCTTCAAGGGCTGGTGCTAAGAACTTCATGCAACATTCAGGTAAAATGTTTTACCTGGCGAACAGTTCTTTTGAGAGGTGCTTGGCTAAAACTAGAGGCCTCAAAAGCATGAAAATGTAATGCAGGTTCTGCCAAACTTTAATCCATGACATCAGTGAAGTCCAAGGATTTTTCAATGCCTTGGTCTTCTCAAAAGGGGAAAAATGCAAGACTACGATTTATTCCTCACGGCAAAAATGTCCTCTGGAAATGTAAAAGCCGTATTAACGTTCTTCCAAACCACATCTTGAATTATTAAACATCAACAATCTTTAGCCCTCTGTGCCCAGACATTTTGGAAGGGTGCTGTCCGTTAACGCTGAACTCAGCATTGGCAGGACACTTCTTGTATCTTTACCCTCTCTCAGCTGAACCATTGAAATCCAATGTCTACCAGGAAAACAGGTTATCTAAATGTGGGACTCTTGCTGCCAGTCAGACAGCAGAGTAAATCTCTAGTTTTCCTGATACCTCCTCTTTAGAGTGCTTTGTTTGTTTGCTTGTTTAAAGAAAGAGTTAGCTTCTACACCAAAGGGTGATTCTAGATCCTAGAAAATGCTTTCTGTGCTGTCCAGATTTAGAATGCTTCAGGTAATATTGAAAGTCTTCTGATTCAACAGATACTGATTGGCAGAACCTGAAATTTTTGACAGTTCGGGTTAATTTAGGGGAGGAGTGCAGGAGGGCAGAAAACATTTCTAACTTCAGATTTGAAGAAGAAGCAACATGGAAAAGAAAAGCACAAAAGTCCTGAAACAGACCAAAGGTTTTCTCCTTCCACTGACTAGTGCATTCATTGAATTAATTCACCTGTACATTCCCCCAGTTTATCAGCCTGTCTACAGATGGGAGACAGATCCATAAACAGACCTGCTAGAATGCTCTGGAGACAGCCCTTATCTCCCTGCTACTCTGGGGAATAAATGGAAGATCGACGTTAAGCTAGAGACACAAGGCGAAAGGTACACCATCCATTTAGAGCAGCCGCTAGCCACATGTGACTGTTGAACACTTGATGTATAGCTAGTCCAAACTGAGAAGTGCTGTCAGTATAAAACATACACCAGATTTCAAAGTGTAGTACCCCCCACTCCAAAAAAAAGAGGAAGAATGTAAAATACCTCATTGTTTTATATTAAGTACATGCTGAAGTGATATTTTAGATATGTTGGGTTAAATAAATATATAATTTAAATCCATTTTACCTGTTTTATTATTATTTTTTTAATATGGCTACTAGAAAAATTTTAAATACACATGTGGCTCTCATTTGTAGCTCTTGCTATATTTGTATTGAAAAGTCCTGGTCCAGAGCATCCCAACCTCACCTGAATCCTTTGAAAGGTCAAAACTGAACGTATGAAAGTGGAGTCAGATTCACAAAGCAAATAACATCATTTTCCACAAGGTAACCCTGACACATACTGAGAGAAATAAGATTGATTATGACGTTTTCCTGTCATAGTTGATCTCTTCTTGGGTCAAACTAATTGCTCTTTTGTAATGGCCTGTTTTAGATAATACAAAGAAAAGCCCTACAGAGTGTTAGTCAAAGCACGTGCATTGACTGGGGGTCAGGTGGACCTGAGTGTGGATCCTATCTTTGCCATTTACTAGCTGTGCAGCCTCAGAAAAATTATCTAACACATTAAGATCTCTGTTTTCTGTGAAAAGATGGTATTTCCTCACAGAGCTACTGGGAAGGTTAACGTAGCAAGAGAGTTCCAGAATTTGGACACCTTATCTGTCTAGCATATAGCAGTCAAGAATGGTAGCTGTATTTGTTAAATTCAAGCAACATTATCTGAGCACCTTCCAGAATAATAATGGCATAGGGGAGATGAAGGGCAAAGGAGACAGGACCTCTTGTCTTGAGGTCTTAGAGCCGGTGAATTAAGGCAGAAATCCTGACTCAGTATTTATCGTACACAGTGCAACACTGTCCTCTAGTGACAAAAATTTGGAGAAGCATTCAGAGCATGAGGCAAGTAAATAAGAAAAATGTAAATTTTTCTGGGTACAAAGACAGTAAGTTCTGCAGATCAGAGAGATTATATCAAAGAACAATTTTTACTCATGAGTCACTTTTAAGCAGTGGCATGGAATTGGAAGAGCAATAAGATTATCAAGATTTACTATTAATTCAGAGTTTGTCACTTTGTTAATTATACAGTTTCTTAGACAAAAAAAATAATAGTTCTCTTTAGACATACTAAATGTAACACTTAAAGAGGAGAAAGCTTAGGCGTATGCCAAGATATTAGGATATAGTTCAGTGAGACAACATAGAAAGTTTGAGCTTTGTGTATTGCTCACCTTTTGTGAACAGTTTATAAATCAGATTTGGCCACACGCTTTGTTTAATGCAACTATCAAGGTCAAGACTTAAGGCTGAGCTGTTATACAAGTTTTAGTGTAATCCTCTGCATTTATGCCTCTTTTCTTGCAAGGCATCTAAGCCAAGATAACAGTACCTTGGGCTGTTGTGGAGATTAAGCAAGACAGAAGACAGAAATGCTTGGCACAGTGCCTAACACTTAAAAGCATACAGTGTTGGCCACTGTCATTTTTATTTTTGTTGTTTCCATTGTTCCACCTGCCAGAGGCCCAAGGAAGAAAAAACTACAAGGTACAATAACTCTTTTTACTTTTTTGGTTTGAAAACAAGGCCTATCTAATTTTATTTCCTGATGTTTCTACTAATCAAAGTTATCATTTTGAAACAAGAACCCCTGAGCATATCTTTGATGTCTCTGAGATTATGATGCTGACTGAAGCCCAGTAATAATTTAGAATTCAGATACTGATCTTTAATAAGGCACAAAGATGATGCTGTCATCAAAACCACCTGCAAAAACAAGATGTGTTATCGTTTTAATCATAAACCTAATATGGACCATCCTGGGTACTCTTGTCCACCTTTACTCTCCTCAGTTAATTTGAATGAAAGCCCTAATACTTTAAGTTAGAAAGATTTTGTAATAATTTTCCTCATTTAATTTTCACTTTTATTATAGTGATCTCATGTCCAAACATTTGTTATTTGATGATCAACTGGGTTAATATGTGACCCCGTGAGCCAGTCCCAGACAACTGTGAAATATGCTCTTTAGTCTCTTGCAGTAGTTTCAATATCCTGAAAAGGAAAAGAAAAATGATGCAAATATATGGATGGGCTTACTGACAGCAAGGGAAGACGGGTATTACTGGAAACCCACTTTTAATGGTCTCGAGTGCCTGACTCACAGAAGGAAGAATCCACGCTACACACCTTGTTATGATATGGTCCTAAGACGATCCAGCCACAGAAGGTATAACCCAGGTAGATCATTCCAGCACAGGCACAGAAGCGAAGAACTTTTGGCAGTGAGGCTTGCATTGTTAAAATGAGCACCTGAAAAAAGATAACAGAATGGGGGTGGGGATTAAAAAAGAGCTTACTAGAACCCAAAGAAGATGTGAACGCCAATCCCAGTGGTACCACCCAATGCCACACCCTTACATTATATTTTTGGAAGTAACCCAGGTATCTGATGACTCCAACCCAGACGAGGAGAGTAGATGTTCCAAGCAAAATGCTGCACAGATCGTAATTTGTGAGATTCTAAGGAATGAAAAAACAGACATATGAGTCAAATATTCTCCTCATTCAGCTTATTAGCCTCACTTACAGCCTCACTTTAAGTTGGTTGAAATGCCTGCCTCTTTATAGGTGGCACTAAGAATTTTTAAGAAAATAATAGAAAGCACAGTTCCAAACAGGTCCCTCATTTCCTTTTGATATTTCAATTGGTTGAACTAATTTTTAATTTGTTCAAATAATATCCTGAAATAGAAAATGCATTTACCACTGACCTAGGTATTAAAGAATATAAACAAATAGTGTTTGTTAAATAGGAAACAACATTATTTGCCTACTTTAGAAAGAAAGCTCAAACATGATTTGCTAACACCGTTCCTCCTCTCAAGGATTTCTGGGTCTAATGGAGGAGACAAACACGATTCTGATATAACATGCTAAGTGCAATGAGACACTATGCCCGGCTGATCACAAAGGCCTTCCCATGGGTGCGACCCCAGAGCGGAGCTGGGCCTGGAGGACAGCTGGGCAAGAGCTCTGCAGACAAAGGTGGAACAAAGGCCCAATGCTGAGAGCTGACAAAAGGTCGCAGAAGGGCGGTATCATGGGTCAGTGAGAGTTACTCTTGGAGAGGAAGGCAGAGCTAAATGACGAGGACCCGGGAGGCCACTTTACCCAAAGGGGGTCCTGTCAGGCAGAAAAGATTATAAAGCAAAATAGATATTTTCACAAACATTCCCCTGACATCTGTGTGAATGGTGGATAGAGCCGAGGAATAGAAGGCTGAGCACAGGACAAACAATGAGGAAGCTGCTGCAGCCATCCAGGCCAGAAAGGAAGTCGGCATGGAGGAAGCCTGAGGGAGGCGGGACAGACACGAGGGAGGCTCCTTAGTGTCTGGAGGTAAAGTTGGTAAGATTTCCTGGCTGACAGCATCGCATGGAGGAGAGGACAGTTGGGTGAAGGAGTCAAGACTTTGTCATGCGATTACATCAACTAAGTTATACATACTTAGTTGTCAGGCACCTACTAGACACTCAGATATTGCTGCCCTCACCCCCTTCATCAGAGCATCTACTGGTCATGGACGGTCACCACTGGCTCTTGACATGCTTGATTCATGGGTCAGCTGCTTCTTTTACAACTTAAAAAAAAACCCACTGAAACAACCAATCTTCTCAAACTTCAGTTCCTATTCTGAAAACGCTACCAAGTTTCCTGAGGATATTCATATGAATATTATCTTCCAAGAATATCAGCTTCCTTATTTTTCCTTCATGAGGAATCAGGTCAGAGGAAGCTTCAATTTTATGGGTGTGAGAAAAGGGGAAACATGAGAATCAAAGCAGTCTCCACAGGCTTTTATATTTTAAAGTATGTAGGACCATCCAGAAGAACAGAAAGAACAACAGATTTAAAATTGGTTGCCCCTCACCTTTACTTTAATTTCCATTTTTAATATGGATCCAATTATTGTCATTAGGTCGCTGATAATCACCAGGACATACCATCCATTGATGAACTCCCATTGGTCAGCATTACACACACGCCGTTTGTACTTCTCCAGGAAAAAATTTAGAAATCTCTGCAGCAAACATTTTAAAAAGCATTTCTTAAAAACCACACTGCCCTCTTGAAGGAGAAGACAAATACAAAAAGTGCTCTCGCCTGTAAAATGATATGGCATTACCTTTTCCGATTAGATATGCCCACTTCAAGGCTGGAAATTATGGCTCACACTTTCCCCCCTAATTTATCCTAGCTAGAAGTAAACATCCAAGTGCCTGCCAAATAAACTCAAGCATTAAATGCATAGGCTCTAACTTCAACAGACTCTTGTCATAAGAGCTAATACGTAGTGCATTCAAACTACTTTATGTATCATCAACTCACTCAACCAGACAACACCCTATGAACCAGGCACTATCAGCCCTATCTTCCAGAGTAGGGAACTGAGGCATGGAGAAGCTAAGCCAGGATTTGAGTGCAGGTATACTAGCTCCAAAGTGTGTGCTCTCAAAGCCCTCACCCTCTTGGACCCTGACCTTGGATCATAGTATCAAGCGATTTGGGTCAGGGTAGGGGTTGGTAAGAGAAGCAGATATTTACAAAATAAGTTGACAAATGTCAAGAATAAGAAAAGGAGAATGTAGACTATTTCCTTGCTCCACAAACAATATTCTGAGGACTTTGAGCACCTGACCCCAGCCTGCATTTACACACAAGCCACAAACCAGAGTGAGGCTTGCGGGGAGCTGGAATATACATTCGCCAGAATCCGGAGAGTAAAAAGGTAAAATGAAACTCAGAGGAGAATTTTAAAGTATTCTACGCTTCATTATAACCCATTTACCATGCCTCCCTGTCAAAAAGAACTCTAATTTGAAGACAAAAGATAAAATCCACACAATTTAAGATTACTCCTAAATTTAAAAGAGTTTCATTTATTCTGGAAACATTCAAAGTTTGAGAGTTCACCATTGTGTATCTGTGCTTACTAGTTCAGTTTTAAAGCAGGATAATTATCTGATCTCACCTGACATGCCAGGGGCTTTTACTTACTCTACACACCTCAGGTTGATTAATGACTTGTAGGGAGGCAGTTACTCAAAGGATTCTAATTTAGTTGAGGGCTCCAGAAAGGGTGGGATGACCCAACATCAGTGTCCACTGTTTGGACAAATTGAGGGCAGAGGTCAAGAGGGGAGGGAGAAAATTCAAACACATAAACTTACCTTTCGTAAACTTAGAGCAAGAACGATGGATCTTGTGCACAGAATAAGAGATGCCAAGCAAATCACAATGACGAATGTATCAAACACCAGGACATACTGAGAATTTTTCTGGACTGAGGAACAAAAGCAGAATTCAAATGTTGAACACTTCTTACTTGGAAATAATTTCCAGACAACATGACAGTCAAAAAAGATCAAAGGATAAATTCTTAAACATCAGAAACAAATTGCAATGCATTCTTTAAGAAGTCTACAAATAAGGTAAGCCATCCCGATATTTAGAGTTACACATTTAAAAATATATAAACTCTTAGATATACTAAAATGCATTTGTAAATATTTACTATAGAATAGACCTTGACAGAAGGTGGTTTATTGGGCTCCATTCAAAAAAGTAAAGCTACCGTTATACTCTGAGTTCTTTCACATAAAAGCACAAACATCAATTTCTCTATTAATGAAGGAACAAACAATTTAAAATACCAACAACTTGGAATCCCCTTTTCTGCTTCTCAATCTTACTGTGTGCTTTCCCAGCAAAGAGTGCCAATTCAATAAGCTCTTTTTGCACATGGAGAAAGTAGCCTCTCGGAATGGAAGTAAGAGGAGAGTAATAATCAGATTTTTGTCTTGGAACACAGTAGCTTCAATCAGACTTCATGGTATTGTTCCAAATACCAACCAAGGCTCTCCCTTGCTTAGTCCCCTGCCCACCCCTGCATCTCACCACCTGCCAAGCACTGCTCTCCCCCCACTTTCTCTATCCTGAGGGCACACTGGTCTTCCTCCTTCCCTACTTCTACCAAGTTCTCTCTCTTGCCTCAGGGACTTTGCACATGCTTATCTTTCTGCCTGGAACAGCACCCTCCTCATCACACGTTTATTTTTTTCAGGCTTGAGTTTCAGACTGAGTATCTTCCTCTTTTAACAGAATTCTCTAACTTCCCATCTTTATTATCCCCTCCGCAATACTCTTTCATAGCACTCTCCACAAGCGTATACACGTATAGCTCCTTTTAACTCTCCTTTGCTTGATGACCTATGTGCTTGTAATTATGTCTTCAAAGAGCACAGCAAGGAGCACGGGAACAGAAAAGGACACACAGCCTCTTGGACCTGAAAACTTGGGTCTGAATCTCAGCTCTGCACTCAGAAGCTGAGCAGCCTTGGGGAAGGTGCCTCATCCGAAAAAATAGGTAGAATAAAAATTATCTATATCATAGGGCTGTTGTGAGGATTAAACAAGTTCATATATGAAAGCACTTAGATCAGCTCCAGGTAAATAATAATAACAAACTCTTATAGTGGTTACTATGGTATCATTTGATGTCCATCTTCCCCACTAATGGTTTACTCTGGGAGGCAGGGACCATATGTATTTTGTCAACACTACGATACCTATACTTAGCATAATGCTTCAGTATGCTTCCAAATAAATGCAAAGACTCCAGCAGAACATGAAAAGACTATTGAATAAACTTAGAACTTGTGAAGGTCTAAGCTAACTTAGAGGCAAAAAGGCACAGATGAAGAAGGTACAAAGTGGCGAGAGATGGAGAGTCAACCTGGTCTCCAATGGGACCTAAGGAATAGGGAAGAGGGATGGACCAGGAATGACCCCTGGTTTTCTGTCTTGGGTAAACTGAGCTCAGACTGGACATTCATGACAAGAAAGGATGACTCAGTGGCAGCTAAAGCCATGGGTGTGGACAGAGCCACTCAGAGAGAAATGGGGATGGGGGCGTGGTCAGTAATATTTGAGAATTAGAAGAGGAAACGAACTCAGGAAAGAGATGGAGAAAGGCCAGAGGAGGAGGAAACAGGACTAGAGACAGGTAACTTCAGGGGAGTCTAAAGTCACAGTGCTCCCCAGTGACACCTCTGCAGGGAAGGCATTTATGAGAAAGACTGGAGTGTCCACAGATTTACTACTACCAAGGGCGTGAGCACTGATGGCATAAGTGTCTGAGGGCAAAGCTGCTCAACCAGTGTGCTGTGACCACAGCCAGCTGGTAAACGTAATTTGCTGAGAAAATTATTTAGCATTGCTAAGCTGCAGATGCCTCACTAAAAAATTGGGGGAGGAAGAGCAACTGCACCTGTTTCACAGACTATCAGGAAGCCAGATGAAACCGTCCCATCCATGCAGAATGCTTGTCAGAACTGTGCCTAGTGCCTAGCACTTACATTGATCTTCAGCCATTTTACACTTCAGACATTAAGGCTACATCAAGACATCATCTAAGGCAGTGGTCTCCAACATTTTTGGCACCAGGAATCACTGCTCCTATGAGAATCTAATGCCTGATGATCTGAGGTGGAGCTGAGGTGGTGATGGCAGCGCTGGGGAGCGGCTGCAAATATAGATGAAGTTTCGCTTGCTCACCTCCTGCTGTGCAACCCGGTTCCTAACAGGCCATGGACTGGTACTGGTCCATGGCCCAGGGGTTAGGGACCCCTGATCTAATGGGTAGCTAAGAAAATAACATAACAAGACCAGAACCCAAGACCACTTTTTGAGGGAGAGGGGTACCCATGGATTGGGATAGAAGGAATAGGGGAAGTTCTTAAGAAAATGAAATTAAAAATCTTATAAAATGCCAGTCCTTTCGGAGGCCTGAGAAGACCAACACTGCCCGCCTGTGTGACTAACCTGCACATCCCGCACTTACTAAACTCTCTTTCCTTGTGACATTCACATCACCCATCAGTGGGGGTCTTGCTCACCAATACTTTCTCCAGCCCTTCATGCTCAAATTGCTACTTTCATGAAATCAAGTTAAAAGTAAAGGTTAGGGGCACATTTGGGGATGGGTATCAGAAGTCACAAAAAGCAATATGTGGTTTGTATGAGAAATGGAAATTCTCTAATATTTCGCCTTGAGATAACAGGTAATGATGAGAGGGTAAGTAAATGGATGTGAATGAACCTCAGAACGTTTTGGAAATAGCGCAAGGATCCCACCAGATGTCACCCTTGCCTTTGTCCCACTCTCCATCTCTCCACTTCCCTAAAGCCAGGGCAATCAACCCATCAGACCACTTCAGATATGCGGGTGGGGAGGGAACCTCCATTTTCTAAGCTTCAGCTTTTTAAGATTTTGTTTTAACTTCGTGTTTTCCTAGTGACAGAATCTGGTTTCTTAAGACGGCAGGTCTGGGAGGAAGCATGTATACACATTAGCGTTTCTCCGCACTGGCCACAGGAGGGAGCCAGAGCTCCTTTCTTCTGCGTGTAGACAGGCAAGGAAACCCGGCCCCCCCGCACCCCCCACTTTCCCCTCTTTCGCCCTCTGTTCCAAGGAGCCCCGTGGTGAGCAAGGAAACTGCTCCGCAAACACGTTTGACTGACTAACTCATTTGGTCACCATGACTATTCCAAACCACATTTCATATGTAACAAAGCGAGCCTTTTTCGCATAAAATGGCTGCAACCTATATTCAGACTTGGGAAATAAGCATCTGATCTGTGCATTTCCATCGGATACTGCGTGTCTGCAGAGGCGTGGTAATTACTTTTAACAGAAACTAAAACTGTATATTCATATCAGAAGTTTAAGACAGTTACTGGAACTTTGAAACCAAAACTTCACCAGGACATGTAAAACTGGAAAGCAGCAGGCCACACCTTGAATCTAGATTTAAACTAACCTAAAATATTTAGGAACCACCTAAATATTTTGCATTTTAATTTGTTCTAATAATCTGGTCAAAGACAAATTCAGTAAACAACAACAACAACAACAACAACAACACATAAATTTAAAAATATTGACCATCCATCATTAACATCATCCCGAACCCTTAGGGAAAACAAGTTCTGTGTAGCCCAATTTAAACTATGGGTCAAGAGGTGTTTTCTGAGTCATGACTGAGTAAATGTGGCAGTGTTTGCATAGGCTGCTCTCTGGGCTCTGAAGGCCTCCATCCCTCTCCCTCTTAAAAGGCTCAGATCAAAGTATGTCTTCAAGAAGAATCATTGCTACATTTTATTTCTCACTCTGCCTCAGTAAAATTAACCTTTGCTTTCTTCATCCTCATACCTTTTGTGCCACCACCATTTATTCCTATCCATGACAGATTAGAGATTTATAAGCACATCTGTCTCCCTCACCTCAGGAGTTAACTTTCTTTTCCAGGGTACCTAGCAATTATTACCTTACAACTCTTGTTTTCAGTGCGTTGCTTTACATCCTAACTTATTTAATATTCAACATCCTGAAGGTAAGTACTATCCTTGCCTTCATTTTGCAGAGAAAAATACTGAGCCAGAGAAAGGTTAAGTAATTCATCAGAGATCACAGGCATAGTACACAGAACCAAGTCCGCAGCCCCCAGGCCGTGTGGCTGGAAAGGCTGGCCCCCAACCACTGGGCCATGCTGCCTCTCCTACGAGGTCTACAGTCAATAGCTGTTGAGCTGCATAAAAACGCAGTTTTGAGAAATGCTTTACAGAATCTAATGCTCAAGATGTGGTTCTCCAGAGCCCTTTCTTCCTGTCAGCATCCAAATAAACCATTCAAACAGCTCAAATCCCAAAATAAAATGCTAAAAATTATTCATAATCCACAATGGGCAAGCATGTAACATACTTACCAGATCCAGATATGTTTAAGTCTTTACATTCTTCAATGTTAGCATCGCTGTCAAAATAGATTTTGATTTTGCCACTGTGAGCTTTATTGTCAAACGTAATCTGGAGACACAAATGTATGGAGAACATAAAGTATGACCTGTTAGATAAACTGTTTAAAATATTAATGGCATTCAAACAGCCATTAATAATTTTGTTGATCCAAAAATTATACAGATAAAAATGTCCTCATTACACGACTCCTTCACAGCTTTCCATTATTAATGAAAATATATGGTCCAAAGGGTGAACATATTAAGTTCTACTATATCTACCTGCAGGTTCACAGAAATGCTAAAGCAAAACAGCCAACTAGTCCCAGGACCAGAAGTGAGATTCACCAGTCTTTGACAAGAGAACACAATGACCTCATGTATTACACCGGATGAAATTTAAAAGCATTCGCTTCAACTTAATTCTGTGGACATGAAATTTAGGTTTTTACTAGCCTGGAGATTATTTTTCTGTTTACGTCAAGTGCTACACATAATGTTTTTAGAGGTGACAAAGCTTGCTCCAAGGCTGCAGGCTGAATTTAAGATATCCAAAGACCCTCAATCTTCCATATTATGTTTCAATTACTTAAAATTCATAAGTGAAATATGCTGAGTATTTTAAGGTTTTTGAGAAGTATTTTAGGGGGTTTCCTGAGGGAAAATGAGATCTCGAATGCCAGAGTTAGTGGAGGTTTAGTCAGAGGTCACAGACTAATTCTTGAACCTCTGGTTTGGTCATAGTGATATTCTTGAATTACACAGAAGGTGGACTGTGTTCAGAGATGCTCCAGTGCTTGTGAACTTAATCATAGGTCATCTACACTTTCTGCTCATATGTTCTCTGCCTGAGAATATTTTGAATTTCATAAAGTGTTTCATTATGTGTAGGTCTTTTCAGAGTAGTTAATCATGCTCTTTTCTGCCAGAGATATTCCTCCTCACCACATGTCACAATTTATTATTATTGTTATTTCTTTCTTACTTGTTTTTCTATCTATCTCTTTTGCTAGGCTGTAAGCTTCCACTGTACCTCTAGAGCACGGCAGTGTCTAGTGCATAGAGTTTGTTGACTGTTGTTGAATAACGTACTCTTCTGAATTGCTAAAAGACATTTATGCACAACTTTCAGTTCAGCTTTCAGTTTTGCTCCTCCATATACATGAAGGAGGGAAGGAGGGAAGGGGGAAAGAAAGGGAGAAGAAAGGGAGGAAGGAAAGGAGGGGAGGAGGGAATAAGAAAGGAAGGAAGGAATGAAAGGAGGGAGCAAGGAAGGAAAAGAATGAAACTCTGTGAAAGTAAGAATGCAGGTTACTCTTCCACAAGAGTGAGTAGTCTCTTCTACTGCATGTGTCTCTTCCCAAAATAAAAGAAGCAAAAACTGATCCTTTGCAGACTAGCCTTCAGATCAAGGGGGAAGTTTCTGCCTCAAGGTTTGGAAGCATTTGCTACAACATTTGTAAAGACCCTCCTTTGAAAATGGGGAAAACATAGACACTTAAAACACTTCTAGTAAACTTAAAAAAAAAAAACTGTGTTAGAAGAAGAGGTCAAAGCCAATTTTGAAACTTCTCTTTTCAACTTAGAAATTTTTTTTTAAAAAGTTAAAACGGGCTTGCTTCATTCAGAAGTAAGTTCTCTATAAAGTGTCATTAAACTATTTTAAACACAATTGCATTTAACATATCCTTAGGCTTATGTGTTTTATACTCTACATCTACAAAAGGGAGTAGAGGACAAAAAAACGTGGCTTAGTAAAATTATCACTTGCCGTATTCTGAAAGGCATAACAGTCTGGTAACTCTCGGGAAAGAATCCTCTGTAGGTCGATGCCTTTGAGGTGAAAGGAGATTTCAACTTGTAAGAGCCTGAATAAAAAAATATCACAAGGTATAAATGACCAGAGTCTTACTATCCACTCTCCTTTCCTCATTTGTGTCCCCTGGGAAATGAGACTTAAAAACTTATTTACCTATAAAATTCCATTCTGAAGAATGATGAGTTCTTCCAGTCCTCAGCATCCTTAGAGAGGGCCTGGAGGTCTAAGTGAATACAATCTAAGACAATGAAGAACGACAGAATTGCTTCAGGCAAGAATCAGATGCTAAAACTAGAGGGCCAAAGTGTTATGAGAAGCGGGATACATCCAAAGTATCTTTCCACAAAAATACTCACTAATTACAATAGGAAGATCAGTACCTTTACAGTGGAGAACTTGGCAGACAGCACCCGCCCAACTGATCCAGGCTAACACCACCAGTGATGACACAAATAGATACCATGAACCTCTTGGAATATGTACCAGTTGTGCGGTATTCCTGCCAAAATGCCTCAAATCTAGTCATAAACAGAAAAACCCAAAGAGGAGGGACATTCTACTTTTTAAAATGTCAAGGTTATTGAAGTAGGGGGAAAAAAAGAGAAAGAAAATAATTCCCAAACAACAGACCAAGGAACTTTATTTTGCTCCAGGTTAAAGGAGAGTAAAGAGACAAGACGACTAAATGCAAATCGTGATACTGGACCAAGGTGATTGTGGCAAGTCCTTTGCTATGGAGAACATTAGGACAATTGATGAAATGTGACAGGGTTTGTAGAGTATAGTATTGTATCAATGCTCTTTCATGTTTTTGAGCACTTTCTGGTTGCGTGGAGAATGCTCTTAAGAAATGCACACATTTGAAATATTTAGAGGTAAAGAGACATCATGTTGACCCCTTATTCACATACATTTCAGGAGAAATATTTGAATATAGGAAGAACAATAAAGCAAAACATTAGCATTTGGGAAATCTAGATGAAATGTGTACAAGAAAACCTTTTGGACTTTTTTGCAACTTTTCTGTTTAGTCTGGTACTTTTTTAAAGAAAAATTTAAAGAGAAAGGAAAGGAACGTATGCTTTATTCAAGTAAAAAATTATGAGCTGTAAACTATAAAAGAATGATTCCAAGAGCCTCACATAAAAATATGTCCTATTATTCTGTAGCCCAGCACCTTGGCAGGAAACCCAGGTGGTCCAGAGTTGGTGAAGACCTTTCAAGGTCACAGAGCCCTGAGGACAAAACTGCTGTGAAGTGGGCCTGGCTGACTTTCACTCAGACTGTGTCTGTCTTTGAAACAGAAAAGCCAAAGCCTGGTACTAAGCAGGTACCCCAGAATCTGGGTAGACTCGATAACTACTTCTTTATGAATCTTCTCCCACACTCGCAACTCTTTATCTTCTTATCTATCTCAACTAAAAAATAAGGTCTTTGGGAGCAAGAGTACATTATGTTGTGTGTGATTAACCCATTGCCTAGCGTATGACTGACACTCAAAATATGTCCTGGTATATAGCACATATTACATTTGTGAAAATTAGTTTTCCCAGGTCAAAAACAAGGACATGGAACTGAATGGACAACTCAACAGGCGCAATATTTAAGAAAGGTGGGTGGTAGAGTGGGTGCCTCCCATGATTGGAAATAGACTATTAGTGTCAAGAAACAATTTAATATTGGTTTTCCTGACTGGACCTTGATTGATATGGTGAGGGTAGTAAATCAAAAGAAATTTGTTTTCTATAAGAAAAGAATGATGATGATAAAAATAGCTAAAATATACCACGTACCTACTCTGAGCCAGATACTATGCTAAAAGCTCTATGTTTTCTTACCTAACACATTATCCTGTTTAATCCCCAGAGCAACTTTGTGAGAAAGGCACTACTGTTGTGATGTTACAGAGGGACAAACCAAGGCACAGAGAGGTCAAGAGACTTCCTCAAGGTCACACAGCTAGCTAATGCAAACCAGAATTTATATCTAAATGTGCCCAAGTTCCAGAGTCTGAGCTTTTCACCAATATACTTGATAAGGTTGACCTTTGAGACCCTACTTCAGAACCTCAAGGCCCAGCTTTCCTACTCAACTTACTCATTTATTCAATAAATATCAGTTGAAAGCATTTATGGGCCAACCATTGTGCCAGGCACCGAAGGTAAAGCAATGAACAGACAGACAATTTCAATGTGGTACTCACACTGTAGTAGAGGAGACAAACCAAGAGTGAAAAATATACTCAAGGTGGTATCATGTTGTGAGAAATACTGCAAAGGCAGAGTGAAGTGATGGAGAGACACCAGGTGGGGTGGCCCTACCATGGAAGAAGTGGATGGGGAAGGGCTCTGAGGTGCTGGGGATGTTTGAAGGGACCTCTGAGAGAGGAAAGAGAACAGGCTGTGCATAGATCCAGGGGGAATGCTCCAGGCAGAACAAAAAGAAAAGTGAGTTTCCCAGGCAAGAAAAAGCTTGGTTTGTTCAACAAACAAGGATGCTAGGATGGAGAAATAGGGTCAGGTATGAGGGGAGGCAGGTGGTTGGCCTGCTTCTATAGGAACTCATGAGTTTTATTCCAAATGGAAAGGGAAGCCACTTGTTTTTTTTTTTTTTTTTAACAAGAGAATGATATGACCTAATTTACATAAAATATCTTTCTGATTGCTGTAGGGTGAAGTGGGGGTAGAATAGTTAAGACTTCAAACAGGGAGACTAACCTAAACAAGAGATAATAGTGGCTTGGACTATTGCAGAGGCAATAGAAATGAAAAAAATCAACAAATTCAAGTTTGGGGGTTGAGCAACTGGGATATTATAGCATGCAATGAAAATATTAGTGTTGTTTTCTGAGATGGGAAAGACTAAAAAAGATATAGTTTGGGTGAGGAGGTAGGGAATGGGGGAGGTTTGACATGTTCTGTTTTGGACACAGCATGTTTGAAATCATGTTAGAGCCACAGTGGGGTTTTCAAGTAGCCAACTGAATATAGGAATCTGGAGTGGGTGAGGTGGAGGTTCAGCTCAGAAATGTAAATTTGGGTGCAGAGAGAAGGGGCATGACTTCTCAGAAACTGAAAGGGGTGGATCCTGGTGCTAGGGTGAGGCTTCTGACTGTCGCCTCACCTCTCAATTCTTTTGTAACACTAGGGTGAAGGGAAGTGGAGGGAAGCTGTGCCAGGAGCTTTGAAGATGTGGTGGTAAGATGAGCATGTTCCGCTCTGGCATGTTTCTCCAGGAAGGATTAGCTGCCAGGGCACAGGTATGGAAGAGCCTAATGGTAGATGAGAGGGTCCAGGTGAGAAGGAAGAGAGAGGTAAGCACTTTAACGGCTTTTGTAAGGGACTGATACTGTTGGACAGAGGTATCCTAGCTGAGTACAGGAGACAATGAAGGCAGGTGGTGATGGACAGTGAAAAATGCGAAGTCGGTAAAGAGAGGTCTGCTGGAGAGCACTGAAGCAGTACTTCTGAAGTTTAATTAACATGCATATGCATCACTGGAAGATCTTGCTAAGATGCAAATTTGGATTCAGTAGTTCTAGAGTGCAGCCTGAGATTCTGCATTTCTCATAAGCTCCCAGGTGATGCCCAGGTTTCTGGAACTAGATTAGTAAAGACCTACTGGGATTAACTCATTACGTGACCTAGCTTCACTCAGCATCAGTTTCCTCATCTGTAAAATGAAGGCCAAACAGATGCTATGTAAGGTCCTTCTACCTGTAACATTCTTTTTTAAAAGTGAAATAAAAGAAAAAAAAACTTTAAATTGATCTGAGCAAATGACAATATTCTGAAAGAAGTAACAGATTCAAAATATACGTGCCAGATACTGTCCTAGGTCTCCTTCTTTATTTTATCCATTCTAAGAGTTTATTTTTTCACTTTCAAATATTTCTAAAGCAGACGTGTCTTCAAAAAAGTTGGTGGAATCTTAGATTCAGAGAAATATAAAAGCATTTGTTAATTTTAGACTATATGTAAAATTTGCCTTATAAAAGCCTATTTGATTAGCCAAATTTTATAACTGTACTTATAGAGTTACACTTTATCTTAACACACATTTAGAACTCTCTGAAGTCTGACTGACCTTATCCTAGAGTCATTGCTAATGAGATCCTCAAGAATCTGGTAGCAGAAAAACCTAAGAACTGAGATTTTTTTTAAAAGGATGGCAAAAGCCCTAAGCAAAACCTCAAACTTCAAACAGAAAAAACTGGCATTAGAGTAGCAGCCTCATCACTCAAATGAATCTTATTTACAGAGCAAAATACTCCAGCAAACAACCCTCTTATAGACAAAGGGAAGTGGATTACATATGTTTTTTAAAAAACTGGGAAGATGATGAAATGGCCACGCTGTCCCATGCTGAGAGAGGAGAACACAAAAAATTCGAAATCTGTGTTACAGAAAATGGAAACTGTATTAGAATGATAGCTGTCTAAATGTTCTTAATTTAAAAAACAAAAACAAAAACAAAAACAAACAAACAAAAAACAAAACAAGATTTATGACAGTTCCTCAAATAAGGCTGAAGTGTAAAGCCACAAGTCTAGACGCAGAACGAGGGATATGCCCATGGCATGAATTAAGGGAAACTCAACCTGAACTGCAAGATCAGTCCTGCAACTGAACATAAAGCGAGCACAAAGGCAGGTCTTCTTTAGCTCACTGAAGGATGATTCTCTTGTCAGTAGAGATAATGCAAATTTATGAGTAGGTAATCTAGAACAGCTTGTGCTAATACATTGACTTAAACTATAAGGCCACACCACTGAAGTCAAACTCAATTCCCATTTATATCATCTGCAGACTTCCTCCCATGTGTCCAAGAAAAGAAAGCCTAAATCCAGTATCAAGCATTTTAAGACTATTCTTTATACCTTCAGAATAGATACATCAAAACATTTTCTTTGACAAGTTGTATTTAACAAGTCAAAGAATACAGTTAATTTGCTTAACAGTTTTCTTAAAATCAAATGAATGGTCAACTCATCTTCATTTGTTTAAAAATGTTCAGTATTCTGATAGAAAGGAAAAGAGCAAGGACACCAATATCCAAACAATCAGGAGGAAGAAATCCGCTTTCTGACACTTCCTGTCGTACCTAGCCACTGATATTGACTTTAGCCATATTTCTTTAGTCGATTTTCCAAGAAAAATCAATAGAGGAAAACTGGAAACTAGTTGTATGATGCATCCAATTGAGTCACATATTTTTAAGAGGACAAGTGTCTAGTGGCTTCTGTGAAGTAGAGGGTCACTGTGCGAGCTTTCAGCTCCACCTATCAGGTACTCCTATCACAGTGACTGGAACACCCACAGGGAGGAGCAGAGCTGCGGCCTCAGGAAAAAGATCCAGAGTGAAAGGACCCGCCCCTGACTGCAGACTACCAAACAGATCTCAGGATAGCAGAAGTCTGCCAGCAATCAAATCAGACAAGCCTCAATTTCAAGGCTGCTGACCACTATCTAGCCACAGACAACTGACACCAGATGGTCCCTGAAAGCAGCCTGGGGCCCTTGATAGTACTGGCTTAGGAGCTGCTCCCTTTAGAGCCAAAGGCACAGGGCACATTTACTCATGAAGAGAGTCTAAACAGGCAGCCTGTGGAAACAGAATCAGAACCTCTGTCTTATGGGGGGTGTTCTATTGTTTTGCCAAGACACTTTAAAATCAGATTACAGGAAGTATGGTCAAATGAATGGTGTGATGCTCTCATTTTAACAAAACCACTCCAAATTTAAACTGCTACTAGAAACCCTACTCCTGTTATTTACTTGAGGGGCCCTGATTGGTCGTTGCAACCCCACTACAGTCGTGTGCTGCTTATGACATGGTTACGTTCTAAGAAATGTGTCGTTAGGTGATTTCATCATTGTGCAAATATCATGGGGTACACTTACACAGACCTAGATGGTGTAGCCTACTGTACACCTAGGCTATATAGTATAGCTTTGTAGGGTTTGAGGAGGAGGAAAAATAATTTTCCTTCTTTACACTTCTGGATTCACCCCTTTAATAAAAGACAGATTAATGAAAGAAAACTAAACCAAAATTAGATAACATGTGTATCTTCTATATACAGAGACCCCGGGAAAACTGATTATGTCACCAGGATGGTGAACCCAATATCTTCAGCTTAAGACAAAAGATGTTGAGGGTGGGGAGAGTCAGTTATGGGAAGTGACCCAGAAAAGCACAGTAAGCAAAGGTAAGGTTGGTTGTTAAACAGATTTAAATCTTTATCTTCCGCATTAATAAGAGTCTCAAGGCAAGGTCCTGTGCCTCTTTCCTGGTACAGGTAGGGAACACCCTTCCATATGGAGATGCCCCTTATAATGTAAATGTCTTTCACAAAGGGTAACTTTTACCTGGTTTTCAGAGCTTCTACCCTGTGACTGTTTCTTAAATTAACCAGCCTAAAATAATCCTCATGCCAAATAGACATATTTTGGGGTGACAGATTGTTCCTCTACAGCTCCTAGACTCAAAACCCATATATCATGTTACTATACTGAATACTGCAGGCAATTGTAAGACAAAGGTATTTGTGTAATGTATTGCACTATGACATCACTACTAGGCAATAGAAATTTTTCAGCTCCATTATAATCTCATGGGACCACTGTATATACATGCTTTTACGTACATAAAACAGTGACTGCCTTGGGCATACTAGGTATGTAGCAGAGGTTTGCTGAATGAAAGACAAAACCTCTAGAGTCTTAAGGCAAATACTTTCCATTTAGGTAAGGCACGCTTTTAAATTCTTAACAGAATAACATAAAACGTCTGCTACATTTACCCCAAAAACAATAATATTGAGTTGCGCCAAAGAGATCCAATGTCCGGTCTCACCACCATAGACCATATCACTGAGCCAAAGCCCTTCGCAAATAAATGTCAAAGTAACAGCCCCAAACAGGTTAGCTGTCACAAAAGCAAAGTTGTTCCATTTGGGGTGCCATCACATGAGGGCACTTTTCTCTTACCACAGATGATAAAGGGATATAACAAAATGATCACTGCATTACCTGTTTCAATGTCGCTGTCAATATCCAGTGTCTTATTAGAAAGAAACATGGTCCCTTTCTTGTAATAATGCTTACAGACTTTTAAGCCAATTCTATTCTCTTCATTTTCTCCGTAGCCTAGGGTCCCCAGGGATATGTTCTTTAGACGATGATACTATTAAAAAAAAATAGTTAAATAAAAAGACTTAAGAGCTTTCAAGAGTTTCATCAGTAATTATAGCATATGGAATACATTTTAGCTTTTTAAAATTGTTTATATCATATCCCTTGATGTAAAATACCAAAAGGTAATTGTTTCAGGTTGGGCATAACTCATCACCTCACAGAATTCAAAACTAAAGTCAACATACTCACAGCCTCTCCCACCTCAGTAAGGGCTAAAGCTCAGGTCCTGCCTTTGTCTCTATGCGCTGCCTACTGACCTTTGGCTCCACCACCCTGCCCCCTCCCCCCCCCCCAAAGCCACACCGGCCTCCAGGCAGTTCCTGGAACTAGTCAGGCACACTCCTCCCTGGGGCCTTTGCTGTTCCCTCAGCTTAGAATCTCAGGTTTTATATCTGCTAGGTTCACTGCATCAGGTCTTAACTCAAATATTATCACCTCAGTGAAGCCTTTCCTTACCATGAAATGAAAATTGCAAACATCCATCACCAGCTTGCAGGCACCACCAGGCACTCCCAATCTCCTCCCATGTTTTATTCCATAGCAGTTATCACTTTCTGACATACCTCTGAAGATCCAAGCCATCCACACCCCACAGCTTACATTGATATGAACTATATTAGCTTACAGTAGTTTACACAAACTTAACTTTACCATTTGCCTATCTACACTAAGAGAGCTTTCCTGGCTTGCATCTTCATTAACAAGATTTTCTTATCCAGGAAACTTTTACCAGGAACATAAAATGTTTGTATAACTATACTGTTTATTCCAGGAACAGAAAAAAAAAATTTTAAACAGTCAATTTGAAGATTTAGACTAATAACCCCCAAGACTCTG
This sequence comes from Macroglossus sobrinus, assembly GCA_004027375.1. Lineage (NCBI taxonomy): Eukaryota > Metazoa > Chordata > Mammalia > Chiroptera > Pteropodidae > Macroglossus > Macroglossus sobrinus. The sequence continues at coordinate 137,426 of PVKZ01001385.1, read as the reverse complement.
AATCCACCTCCTACCCCTTACCTGGTTGTGTCCACCAATCATAAACTATTCTATCATGATCTTTACTCACTTCTCATTTAGCTCCCTCACACTGAAAGACACCCATCCCATCTTTAAATCTAAGATTTCAAAATCTGTGTCTGGACTTTGAACACTTCATCTAAGGCACAACTGAGAATGGTCCAGTGGCAGCTCCCTTACTGCTATAAGCAATAAGCTCAGTTTTGATTATAAACATTTTTTTGGTAGTGTTTTCAGGGAGCCAGTTCCCATACGACACATTTTACTTCTTTTCATTTGTCTGGCTCTCCCTTCTGGAATTAAGTTCTACAAGGAGAGAGTTTTGTCTGTTTCATTCACGCTGTATCCACAATGTCTAGAATAGTACCTGGCATATGCTAGGTACCCAAATATTTATTGAATGAATGAAAAAGAAGTAGAGAATAACAATTTCTTTCCCCTAAATGCTTTCTTCGGGCCTACCAATCTGGTTTCTCAATACCTGCCGAGATGTAACTATATTGTATTCTACTCCATAGTCTTAAGATTCAACTAGGCTTATTAATGCTAAGACATCAAAATTGAGACCCTAGAATCTTAGATTTGGTATCTCATCCATCAAACCTTCTGAGATTATAAATCTACTCTTGGCTATTTCATCTAGGGTAAAGTAATCTCCCAAAAGTAGTGGGTGTGAAGGGATAAATTGAAAATGTAAATCTTAAACATCCTAAATAGGCAAAATCTGTTGTATGAAAATGTAGCTGTAGAAATAGCAATAAACATTTTTGGCAGACTATGCAAATTTTCATTAGAATATCTTAATATACGTATAATTCTTCTTTACTAAGACAACAAAAACTTGCCTGGTTAATAGCATAAAAGATGCTCTCATAGGCGTCCTCTTGAGTATATACACTGCAACTGTAGTTGTCTTCATCTACACCAGAATATCCTTTCAAAAACAAGTACTTAAAAGCAATAGTGTTTTCTTCTTTGAAAGCAACTACCAACTGGTTACTTAAACCAAAACGAATGAGCTAGAAAAGAAAATCAAAGAGTCATATGTAAATTTTAACATTTATCAGGGGAAGCAAGTGCCTTCTTATTAGCATCAGCCCTCACTACAAACATCAGCAAGGAAAATATCACTGCTTTGGTTTTAATAATCACACCAATGTCAAAATACAAGTACCAAAAAAAAGATAGCCTCATTAAGCCATATCAGCATTTTGAAATAGTATGATTAGAAGAAATCACCACTCCCAATGACTAATGGCCTTACTGGCCTTTAATGAAGGAGAAGGAAGAATTTAAATGAGTTAAGTCTGAATTCATTTTTCTCATACTTGGATTTCAAATTAGTTGTTCTAAAAATCGGTGTTCTTCATAAAGAAATAATTCATTTTATTGGCGTAACATTCAGAAACTATAAGTATTTTTAAAAATCACAACTATGTTTTACATGTGGCTTTTAAGAACATTTTTGAAAAGTGGCCAGCGTATACTTACTCCAGCTGAGATGAGATAGTTGTCAAAGGAATTCAATTACTCCAATTCTACAAAAAATCTCCTATAAGATTTACACCTAATAGTTTCCCTCTCAGATTTACAGCATCAAAGCATCAGAAAGAATAGCAGGGCTTGCTTTATCTCTATGATGTCAAATCCATTCATTATCACTGAGCACCTACTTACTCACTCTCCCTTATAACATTAGGCACCAACGGCTCTCTTCATCAAGAATGAAAATATTTTTCTGCCCCAAAGTTTTTATTTTGAAATCCAATAAATGGGAGGAAATGAGTGGGCCTTGAAGGTTTACCACACACACACAAAGAAAAGAAACCCAGGGAATTACGCACACAGCTATAAACACAAATTCTCTCATATACACTCTCTCATACACACACTCTTACACACTCTTTCACACACACACATGCAGACTCATGCTCACTCACACACTATTATACACACACTTTCTCAGGAACATTCTTATGTACATACACTCTCTCACACATATGCACAAACACAATCTCTCTCTCTCTCTCTCTCTCTCTCTCACACACACACACACACACACACACACTCACTCACTCACACACACACACAGTGGTGGTGATGGAAGAGAAGTTAACCCTCTATAAGCTCTGTCCCACGCACTGTCACCTTTGAGGCCTATAGAGTTTAATGTCATCCCGATGGTAGTGGGGAGGGAGAGATATAATGACAGCACAGACATGTAGTCAGCATTTTCCCTTGGTTATTTCTCAAATGATGGCAGTGAAAAATCACAAGTCAATGAGATTTAATAGTTTTATTAAAAAGATATTTTAGATAGACAAAGAATGCCCCAAGGAGGCACGTGGATAATGACAAATTATGCCCCAAGGAAGCACATGGTCCCAGGAATGACAGCTACAACAGAGTGCTATAATAACAACCACAACCACAACAAGAGGGCGAAAAGGAGTGAGCAAAAAGAAGGGGAGCCCAGAGAGCAAAAAGGGAATGTCTGCTTATATCCAGGCAGTGATGGGGTGGTTCCAAAGGCATTGCTAGGTGATTGGCAACTGAGGTCATTTTGATTGACATCTGGCTGCTATGTATAACTTTGCCTAGTGTACATGTACATACCCAGAATTCAGTCTATTATAATTAGATTCATGAACTTCAGGAATAAACAGTATTATAATGACCTTCTGCACATGTGTCTGTAGCCAGATTAGGCCAGCTAAGACTATGACCCTCCTGTCCTTTGTCTCTGGGGATGCAAGGGGGATTCTCTAACTACCAACAGGGTGTTCTCTAGGCTGTGTCCCTATTCCTTTGTTCCCCCTGTTACTCATATCTGACTTACATTTCTATTTATCCCCATTTTACCTATGTAGAAACTGAGATTTTGCCTCATTAAATTGCTCTAAATCACCTAATTAGAATGAAAGCCAGTTCTAATTCCAAGTCATTTTTATTACGCTACACAATTCCTTCCCTTGGAAAATTTGTCTTTGGGGCTCTTACTGTCAAAAAGAATTTAGGTGCTCGCTTTCTAGAATTGCAACTATTGTTTGAGAATGTGCATAGATGACACTCATTAGCATTTGAGCTTCACCAGGTCATATTCCTCAATACCAAATCAAAGGACTGAGCTAAAACCCAGATTTTAAGGAAAATATCAGATAAGAAGTCCCATATCATCCAACCTATGCTGAAAATCAAGCAAGGGAAGGTTAAAGGTTTTTCTTCTGAGTATGTGATGTTTGACATTGGTGCCTGCAGCAGATGTCAGAAAAGGTCCTGTTGCTTTTTGAAAGCTAAAAAAGGAAACCAAGACACATGATTGTTTCACGGTTTTGTATAAAATAATAATACACAAATGAACAACTGGTATACATGTGAAATAAATTCTTCAAAGTTTGCTGAGTGCCTAATCTGTGCTGAACTGGGATATAATGTGAGCAAGATTAACACTGAACGGTGCTGAATAACAACTCTTATCTACTAAGTGCCAAGCACTGTGCCTAAAATTTGTAATCTTTATTTTTCATTTAATTCCTCAATACCTTATGAGGGAGATGTGACACTGGGCTCCCCAAGAACAGGATCTTTTTTCTCTACTAGTATGTACTCAGGAATTGGAATAGTGCCCAGCACAACGTCAGAGTCAAATACTAAATCTGTTGATGAATATAATCCCATTTTATACACGTGCAAACTGAAGTCAAGTAATTTATCCAGGTGAGAAGAGCTAGAAAGTATCAGAGTGAGGATCCGAATAGATCTGTTTGACTCACCTGTTTGTTCTCTTGATCACCTGATCACACTACCTCTCAAACTGAAATGCTGCCAACTTAACCCTAGAAGCAGAAATAGGAGACTCATTCCTCCCAACCTCAAGTTAAGCTAAAGAAACACACACACACACAAATCTGAATTGGGAATGGATAACTTGATCAAGAAAGTGGCATACAACTCACTGATATTTTAAGCCATCATTTTATTTAAACTCAAAGCTCATCCACTCAACTTTGGGAATGAGAGAACTGAAGGTGTAATCTCTGCTTGGAACCACTCACATCTGGCATCAAGAACAAAACAGGTCCTCTATTCTATTGTTCATAGAACAAGCCAAGATCCACATGTATAGCCTAGTATCAGGTAAGGGTTATGATTTTCAAAGCATCTCTCTCAGTAGAAGAGAGAAACCCTAGAGAGTAGATGTGAAGTCTCCTTCCTGATATGGCATTCTTCCTGATATAAACATTCCCTAAAGAAGAGTAAGGTGATGATAGAAGTGGCCTAATAATTTTATTCTTAAAAAGGAGTCGACAAAAAACGCATCTAAGCCCCTCTAATTAGATCTTAAGATTTGCTAGGAATATAAGACAGAAAAACAACTGCACACTAAATGCAGTCTGGCAAAGATTGTGAATTTAAGACCTGATTATGTAATCAATCAATGCAGGGGAAAATACTCTGTACCAGGTAAAAACAAGATACCACTCTAAGAATGTACAAAGAATATGGGAGGGAAAGAGTAGAACTAGCAAAAGAATGTAGACACTTCTCTCAAGATTATAAATTACTGCGGAATTCAGAGTAGGAATGTCTAAAAAAAAAGTTTCTTTCTCATCAACCCTGATAAAATGCCACCCATCCCATTAGACTTGAGGATGGAGTGCTAAAAGAGACAGAAAAGGAGGAGGAGGGAAAAGTGATATTTAAAGGAAGGAAGGCTATTTAAGAAATCTGCTCCAATGAGATATCACCCAAGTAGCAAATATTATTCGAGTAATCCCATAGGGGAACAAAAGTTTAATCCCTCCTCAGTTTTGTTAGGGGAGACAGGGTACACCCACACAAAAAGCAAATCATCAATTCTCAGAAATATTCTATTAAAAGTGAAATTAGTGATGTAGATACAGGGGTTCTAGTGAACTAAGGAAAACCATGTGCTGAGTGGTCAGGTAAAGCTGATAAGGGAGATGGGCTTCAAACAGCACCTGCAAGATGAGGGAGGAAAAAGAGTCACTCTGGATTTAGAGGAACAAACAGAGCAGAGATCATTGGGTGGGTTCATCCAGCTGGGATTTGGTGAGGAAATAGTAGATGAAAATCTGTTGAGAAGGAAAGTTGAAGGAGAAACTATGAAAATCTATGAATTCTAGGTTATAGGGCCAAGAGTTTCTTCTGTGGGAAATAGAGTTCTGCAGAAGTTTCTGAAAAGGAGAGTGACATGATGAAGGTATTTTGAGAAAACTAACCTGATATTAGTATTGAATGGACTGCTATGTAGGTGGATAAAAAAAGTAGGCATAAAATGAAGGCTAGAAGCAGCCTAGTTAATTTATCTGTTCTCCTAGATTGCAAACTCTGAGGACCTGCATCCAGAATAGAAACAATATGAATGCAGTCTTATAGAAAGAATGAGAATGCAGTCTTTAGAACAGTCTGCTGGGGATCAAATTCCAGCTGTGCCATTTAATAATTGAATGGCCATAACCAAATTACTTCACTTTCTTTGGCCCTGTTTCCTCACCCATGAAAAGGGGTAATAACTGAACCTGCCTCACAGATTTGCAGTGAGAATGAAATAAGTTAACACTCACAAAGCATTTACTGTGCCTGGTACATGGCAAACGCTATGCACGTGATAGCTGTCTGCAGCGGTAACGTATACACAGCTACACGACCAACAGACCGCATAGCATACAGATAAGTGTCTGTGCTACAGAGAAGATAGCCAGTATGGCAAAACAAAAATAGCTGCAGCTTTGAAGGAAGAATCCATAGGATCCAGTAGATGTCAAGACTAAAAAGGTAAGTCAAAGATGGTGACATTTTCTCCTTTGATAAGTTGAAATTTTAGTAACACTAATAGATCAAAAATTGAAATGAAAACTAGTTTGGCAAGAGAAAAAATTGGAAAACAATTAAAATTAACCAAATGACAAAGAGGACATTATTTTTCCTCTTTCTAAGTAATACTAAGAATGTACCTATTTTATAGGTTGTCAAAATTAAAACTTCAAAACCAAGAATTAAAATGAAAATAAGTTTTAAAAAGAGCTAAGCATATACATTTAACCATAGCCCTGCATCTCAATCTTGCTAGGTTGTTTTTTTTTTGATGTCACATGGGTACCCTAAAACTTGATGAGCTGGTTAGAACAGCATGTCAGACAATGAAAAGACCTCTTTATGAACAAAGAAGAAAGATGCAGCTTCAGTTATAGTAGGAACTTCCTTCCATTTCTAAAACTATATGGAGATGTTTTCAGAAAGATATTTATTTTTGTGTTCCAGAAATAACATCTTTACAAATATTTTCCATTGATAACAGAATGATCAATTGACAGTGGGACTGAATACCTCAAATAAGTACTGTTTTTAAAAGATCATGTGTTTCAAACGTAGTGACCTAGAGTGTTGCCTCCCTAACTGAAGCTAGAGATGCAAAAACTACATGGTAACTCTGCTGACTGTTGTAATACTGGCAATAAAGTACTCAACAATATGGACTTAAACAAAAGGTCTCCAGGTAGCCTTTGTATGCTCTTTATAGTTCCAGGACATTAGTATTTACTTAGAACGCTTAGCTACTGATAAAAGGGAAACTTGACATTCTGTTAGTCTTTAAAGTTAAAACAGTCAAAAATGCATATTTCAAAAGTATATTTAAGTAAGACATGTTTGGATAAGATGAGAGATTTCAAGAACACAAATCACTTTGGATTGGGCAGCCTTAGCCAGTCTATGTGCCTCATTCAAATACAGAAATACCCACACCACATACACCTAAATACCAATCTACTATTTGTCTGTATTTAAAGAACCTGTGGAGACAGGACCTCATAATCCCTTACTAAAACAAAGCTGTCATCAAAATGAACTTTGACCTACCATCTGCCCTCCAGAGTCAACATAATTCTATAGTTTTATAAAGTCAAGTGGACTTTTCAGCACAAAAGTCAAGCAGCAGAACATGTGAAAACACTCATTTCAGGGTAAGAGGAATAAACAAACAAAAAATCCCTCATAACAAATTACCTGTGTGGTGACCATGACTATCTTCAAAATCTGCAAACCCAGTTTCCATGGAATCTGGTTTCTGGCTCGGTACTTTTCACAAGGGTTCATGAAGTAAAACTTCAGGTCTTCCCTCAGACATTCTTCTTTCACCTCAGAATCAAGATGAGCCATTGCATTTCTGCCATAAAAGACCAATTTTAAAATACACAGAACATGTATATGAACACATCAGAAAGCTCCTAAGTAATACTTCCCATTCATGTGCTTCACTCATTCTTACAAGCAAAACTCTCTAACTAGTGAACTCCTCTCCTCTTTAGAAACTGAAAATTATTCAGAACCCTCTATCACTTAGCTATCTATCTTGTTCAAAATGGCCATACTCAAAAATTATAATAGGATTTTATTTTATTTACAAGACTCATTAATTCCTATATATTAACATTTAGTATTCACCTGTCACTGAAGTATTAACAAAAACTAGATGGGATACTTTCATATATTCCAAGTGCGAAAGCATAGAAATTTAGTATAGACTAATGAAATTAAATGGTTCAGGAAATAAAGAATTCTTGTTCTACAACTCTGTACTGAAAGAAGAATTATGATGCCTTTTTTTGGATAATATATTAGTGATTATAAGACCCCCAAACATAAATATCTTTAAAAAGTTAAAATAGTTTCTCTCTACTAGGCACAAATAGAGATATCTGTATCATCTTATATTCATAAAATTTGCTTTTACTATTTCAAAGGCTCTGGACTCAAAAATGGGCATATGACTCAAGCAAAGCATAAAAGAATCAATGAGATGTGGTCACAGGACTACAATTATAACTGATGGGAGAGAAGTCATCTTTCCACTAAGTAGTCCCCAAAGTGAAGTGTAAAAACAATCCATTAGGAATATAAAAAATGTTAATACTTCTATTTTATTCTTTATCATAAAAACAAAAAATAAACTCTATTGATAATTAATAGAACACATAAAATAATACTGGTATGCAGTAGCATTATAATTTATAAACAAATATATGCACATTGGGGATATATTCTTAACTTTTACTGTTGGATGCATAATCAATAAAGTTTGGTGATCATAGACTTAAAGTATAGGCCATGAGTCTGGAAAATTCTGGAAGCCATCTCACCATCACAGGAAAGCTTTCCAGAGAGTGGAGCTAAAGCAGAACAGACAGAGATAGACACTAAGGCTAATGACCATGTTTGAGTTCCTGGACCCAGCTGTGCTTAAAGCCATTCATTCCAAGATTTTCTATTTGCGCTAACAAATACATTTTGAGGCTTAAGTCAGTTTGAATCAGATTTCTGTTTCTTACAATAGGAGTATCCGTACGGTAAACTTAATGAATAAATCCTATTAAGTTTAACCAATCATTCAAGCTACTCAAATTCTAGAGAAGTTTTATAATTGAGGGCATTCTTAATGATCTTTTCACCTGAAATGTATAAATGACATATTTTATACTAACTTATGACCTATGTTATCTACCTTAATTAACAAGTTTAAAGGAAGCTCAAAAGGGAATGACTAGTAGAAAGGGAAAGAAGAGGGAGGGATAAAAAAAAAAAAGACAAGATGCTAGATAAAATGCATCTTTTGCAGGGGAGATAGAGGAAGTAACTTGTAAAGAAAAACAGCAGAGTGGATATTGGAGTTGATATTGCCACGAAAGCAGCCTAAAGTGGGGCTGGGAGGCCTCCAGAAAACTGACCTAACAGATCTTCCTCACGTGAAACTGAACTTTTGAACTGGGTTAAGCCAAATAGCTACATCCTAATATAGTTCCTGGAACTGGCTCTGAGTCTCTGAACTCTCTTTTAAGAAATAAGTTTCTCACCTAACAATAGATATAAGCAATTAATCATGTATAGCATAATGCAAGATTATTTACAAACACCAATCACAGCTCTTTCAAAGCAATTTGTGTAACCCCTTTGGAAGCCCCACTCTTCTGTCCTTATAAACTGTCCCTTTCTTTTCCCCTTGAAATAGAGTTGAGTTTCTATGTAAATCTGTGTGTCCCCGACTGCAGTCCCTAAACAAGACCCCAAAATAAAGCTTTTGTTTGCCTTGCAGTTCTTCATCAGAACTGATTGACAATATATGGTGTCAGAAGTGGGATAGAGTGCCTTGCTTCCTCCTTTGGTGACTCCACAGATTCAAATAAGATACCTACAAAAGTATATTGCACTCGTTTGTCTCCTTGGTGGTCCCAGATCATTGTGATAAGTCCTCTCAGACCCAAATATCCCACTTCGGTTGAGGTTCAAGCTCTATTGGAGTGTCCTCTTTTGCTAGCTTTTTGTCTATGAGAATTAAAATGCCTGTCTAGTGAGTAATTATTCTAATAGAAAATGGGAAGTTCACTTTCTAAGGGAGTGACTGCTAAACAGCCACCTTCTCGAACTCCTGCTGTATTTATTATACAAAAATTATAGACACTCATCCTGCAGCTTTCTATCTCATTGGACCATAATTTACAGTTAAAGTGGCCACGTTGGGGCTCTTTTGAAATCCCCAAGTTAGTCTATCTATGCAATCAGTTGGAAAAAGACTGCAAAGCTAAGCAATCAGAACGGGAAGCATATTTTAATTGGCATTTTGAGGCCTTCAAATGTATAAGTGATTCCAAATTGCTTCCCTTCAAAACACATATTCTAAATTAACCAAAGAAAACTCTGAATTTCTCAGAGGCATATTAAACTTGAGGAAATTTCTAAATGTTCCTCTGATATCTCATTATCTGCACTTTCTGCTCCTTGGCTGCCTGCCTGTCCCCCCTCTATACCCTTCACTCACCACACTCTTACCACCCAATTTAAAGTTAGGTGGACATGATCCAGGATGGCAACCCCTTGTTTCTTATGCCCCATGAAACTTAGTTTCGTGCCATCACTAAAGATATTCCTAATCCCAAAGTTGACCCCATTGCATTAGCTAGAGACTTTCTGCTCAGTATCCAAACATGAACCAGGGTTCTCTGATACCTCTCAGCTGATCCATATGCTCATAGGAAAAGGACATGTCAGAGAATGGTTAAATAAAGCAGGATGGCAAAAAACCTGCTTTTCCTTTTGAAGACGAGAAACCATGAATGAAGCCTCAAAGCTGGTTAAATGGCTTCATGAAAAGATATCCAAAGGTTTTCCTTGAGTTATTACTGCAAAAAAATTTAAAAATGTATTTACAAACCTGATAAAACTCTTTTGATTATTATGATATACTTGAAAAAGTTTTTAAACAGAATTCCAGCATAAAGTTAATGATGACACCTCAGAGCTTTTAAATTTAGCCTTTATTGAATCTAAAAGACAAATTTGAATAACAGATAATAAAAATTACAACTTAATTGGGCCACCATGCAAACCCATGATTAAGTAAACTATGCTGAACAGCTCTCCTGAGCAATCTGAAAAGACAACCAAAGAGAAAGCTACGCAAGCCCTAAATGCCCCAATTCAGGCAACCCAAATAATGAGCCTAAAATTACAGCAATGTTGGCTAAATCTGTCTTTCAAGGTCTCCAAGGCAAACCACCATTCAAAGAGGTTTGTAATTATTGCAAAAATCTTGGACATTGGAAAAAAGATTATTTAAAACTCAAAAGGCAATTACAAGGCCAATAGCCCATAATATTTGCAAATCCTTCTCAAGGATCCCGACCTAAGTTTTCTCAGCAATAGGGTTGCTCTGAGGATCAAAAGATTTCCCTTTCTTCTCCCGCTCCCCCGCCCCCATGCTCCTAACTAATTCTTCAGGAGAAACTGATTTAACTATTGGGAATGAGGTAACCAAGGCCCTGGTAGATACCAGAGCCACCTTATCAGTTCTTAACCCCACCAGCCTCTCCATTCCCCTTGCAGAGAGTACTGAAACCATACAAATAGTACGAGTTCCCAACCAACCCATGACTATTTCCAAATCCCTTCAATTTCTTTTCATCTTAGATTCATTCAAAGAACCCACCAATTTCTTTTAGTTCCCTTTTCCCCTATTCATCTCCTGGGATGAGACCTTACTGACGCTTACAAAGCCCACATTTCCTTCTCTTACAAGAGCGATACTTTCTTATATCTTGAACTTCTAACTAATGACCTTCAAGGGGCTATCCCAGTTTTTTCAGTTACTTTAACTGACCCAAACCTTCTTTTAGATTCCATTCCAAATGAATTTTGGTTTAAAATAAAAATGCCACCAATACTGGTCACATTCATTCTGTACCAGAGATCAAAATTTAAATTGGCAAAAATAAACCTCTACCGAACATCTGTCAATACCCTCTAAATGCAAAGGCTGATCAAGGAATCAAAGCTATCACTGAGGAATAACTCAAACAAGGCCTCATCATTCCTTATAGAAGTCCTTGTAATACTTCTGTCCTCCCTATTAAAAAACTTCATGAGAGTGGGTGGACATTTGTTCAAGATCTGAGAGCCACAGATATGTAATCATACTGTGGCACCCAGTTGAGCCTAACCCTCATACCTTACTCTCAGCCATACTACCAGAAAGCAAATTCTTCAGTTACAGATCTTTATAGTGCTTTTTAAAAGCATCCCTATTGATCCTGAAAGCCAATTTGTATTCGCTTTCACAATAATAAACTTGGACAGTAGTACCTAAGGACTATACTAAAAGTCCAATTTACTTTTCCCAAATTTTAAAGATTTTTCTAATACAAAATTCTCTTACCAGTCCACCCTTTTACAATATGCGGATGACTTCCTCCTTTGCCACCCTCTGAGAAAGTATTCCTTGAAGACAGCCTCTACCTCTTTTAAGAACCAGCAAAAAAGGGACATAATGTATCTAAATAGAAACTTCAGTTCTGTAAAATTCAAGTTAAATATCTGAGTCATTTAATCACAGTCATGTGCTGAATAACTACATTTTGATCAACAATGGGCCACATATACAACAATGGTCTCATCAGATTATAGTGACGCTGAAAAATTTCCATCTCCTAGTGACATCATAGATGTAGTACTATAGTGCAGTGCATTACTCAAGTGTTTGTGGGGATGCTGGTATAAACAAACTTACTGTGCTGCCAGTCATATAAAAGTATAGCACATCCAATTATAATCAATATATGACATGATACTGATAAGAAACAATTATTATTTACTGTACTATGCTTTTTATTGTTATTTTAGAATGTACTTTTTATTTATAAAAAAAAAAGTTTACTGCGAGACAGTATGCCAGTAGCAACCTTATACATCTTGTGTTTATAGTGTCTCTGATTGCATTATTTTCTCTGTGCACGCTTTAATCTCATGTTGTTGTGTACAGTGACATGCTATACAGGCTTGGAGCCTAGAAGCAATAGGCTATATCACACAGCCCAGGAGTATACTAGGCTATATACCACCTATTATATAGGTTTATGTAAGTGGCACCCTATGATGCTCTCACAGTGACAAAATCACCTAATAATCGCTACATTTCTCAGACTGTATCCCTGTCATTAAGTGATGTATGACTGTACTAATATATGTCTCCTCTTGGATTCCAATAGGATCTAGGGCATTTTAAAAGGCAACTCGGGATTCCTGATTTTGTTGAGGGCAAGAAATATGTTAATAATGAAGCATAGAATAATTCAGTCTTAGAGCTGGACAAGAACTTAGGGCCACTCTTTTTAAACTTGGCTGCACACTAAGTCACCTGGGGTGCTTCAAAATACTCATGCCTAGCTTCTGCCCTCAGAGATTCTGCTTAATTAGTGTGGGCGCAACCTGGGCATCAAGGCTTTTTAAAAGTTCCCCAGATGATTTTAATGTGTACCCAGTTTGAAAACATCCACTTCAGAGATTTACCTGTTTTTGTCTCCTAATTACAAATGAGGCAACTTGAGGTTGCAACTTGCCCCCCACTATGAGAATCCAATTTTACAGATTTCCTTGTCCAGTGTTTACTCTTGATCTCTGAATGTTTCTGAAGGAGTAATGGACTGTAATGGTCAGGAATGCAGAAAAAAAATTGTATGTTCAAGTAAATTAATATTGCAAACATAATTCATTTAAAAATGTGTGATAATTTGGCAAATGATGGCATCATAATCGATAAATTCAGGAGACTTCTAAATGGTCATGTTAATGCAATGAGATGGAAAAAACAAGTAAATCTATCTGATGGAGGGCATCCAACATTTACCTTCCTCAAGTTATCTTTACGCTTCAGATTCTCTAGAGCAAACGCTGGCTTTGTGTTCATTGTACTCTGCTGAGACTGCTCAGAGTGAGCTATCTCCTGCTGCAGATTCCAAAGGCCACTTCTCAGGACTGGACTCAGTGGCTTGGCAGCATTTGATACAACCCTGGGACAACCTCTTCTCCCACTTCTAGGACATCCCACTTTCCTGATTTTCTTCCTACCTCACTAGGCATCTCCTAGTCTTCTCTACTGGCTCTTTTTCCATCATACTTCAGATGTCAGTGCTTCAGGTGACAGTCTACCCTCTATATCCTCCCATCTAGAAGAGTTCATCCAGTCCTATGACTTTAAACACTATCCGCATGACGTAGAATTTCATGTGTGTAACTCCAGCAAATCTCTCTCTTGAACAGACTTCCTTATCCAACCTCTTCCTGGAAACTCCACCCACATGTCCAATAAGTTTCTCAAACCAACAACTCTCTCTGCTTTTTTCTCTGCCCATCAGCTCAATGCGAGGATCACACCCATTCATCTAGATGTTTCAGCTGTAATCCCTCATCCTGTCATCTTGGCTGCACAATTGAATCACCTGAGGATTTTGAAAAGGTTTCCCAGGCTCTAGACATTCTGAATTAACTGGTGCCCAGGTATACAGTGAGCATTGAGAGTTTAAGCTTTCCAGGTGATTGTATTGTGCAGCAAAGTACAGGAACTTTTGCTCTGGAGACATGCACTGATTTCTCCTTTTCCTCAACCCTCACATACAATCAATCAAGTCTTCCTTCAAAACACATCATTGAATGGTCCCCGTCACTCTATATTCCCTGCAGCCTCCCTGGTCTCCATGCTTCATCATCTCTCCCTACTACTGCAATAGCCTCCCAATTCTCTACTAGTAACCAAAGGGGTAATTTTTAAAGTGCAAGTCAGATACCAACTTCCACTTTAAAACCTTTTAGTGGTTTTCCCCTTGCTATCAGACTATAATCCAACCCTCCTACCATTGTCTAAAAGTTTCCTAATTATTCCTTCCCATACCCTCTCTTCCCCCTCCTCACTACCCTACAGCCCTGGAACATTCCCTGCTCTGGGCATTTGCATTTGCTGTTTCATCTGTCCTTCCTGCTATTCTCTCAACTCTTTGTATGGCTGGCTGTTCCTTCCCGTCCTTCACCTCTGAGATCACAAGTCGCCTCTTTAGAGAGGGCTTCTTAACCGCTTTATTAAAAGTGATCTTCCTCACTGCCTCTCTCATCACTTAATTTCCTTCATAAATGAGATCGTAATCTTTATTGGTCTTTCGTACAAGAGGACTTCATGAATCCAGTCTTGCTTAACACTATATCCCACAGCATACAGCAGAGTACCTAACACATAATAGGTGTCCAATGAACATTTGATAAAAAAAAAGAAATGAATGAGACAATAACTCTGACTACATAAACTTTTCCTTGGCCATTACCATTAGATCAAATAACAACAACAACAACAACAACAACAACAATAACAACAACAAATATAATGAAAATAACACAATAATTGAAAGTTTAAAATGTTAATATGAAAATTGAATTAAAAATATCTTGCTTAGTCAAGGTATATTAGAGGGTTTTAGGTAATTTAGTTGCTTCGGTTGGCTTATAGAAACCCTATTTTGTTTCAACTAATATTCCTGAAGTTTTTCCAAAGAATGGATTAGTCAATAAGTTATTATCACAAAAATTTGTAATTCACTAGAGAGAAAGTTAGAGTCCTCTCTTAAACCAAATGCAAAAATAAAACTTAGACACATTGAAAATATTAAATTGATAGAAGCATAAGATATAGAATTTTAAAAATATATAATTTAACATGACTTTCTAAACATAAAAAATTCAGAAGGCATGAAAAAGACTTGACAGATCTTAACACAAAAACTTGATTTCAAAAAATTAAAAGACAAACTGGGATAAAAAGCCTACAATATAAACAGGCAAAAGTTTATTATCTACTACTACCTATAGAGAGCTCCAAATTATTAAAAAGAAAAATATGACCTAATATAATAATAGGCAAAGGATCTGAATAAGCTGGTGAACATTTATTTAACAATAACAAAAATTTACTAACAGTCAGATGGGTAAAAATCAATCTTAAATTTTATTTATCAGTAATGAAAAGAAACCTCTAGTGAAGGAAATGTAAATTTCTAAAGAGCAGTCGGATGGTTTCTAGAAGAGTATCTGTGATCTAGGAATCAAATTTCTATGGATTTATACTACAAATGTTTAAATAACCAGTCAAAAAGATGGTTTGAGAGATGTGCAGTTAGCTGAGGCTCTGGGGGTAGATGGGCCCCAATTAAGGGAAGTTAAGAAACAGAAAAAGTCAAGGAAACCTCAGTTACCTTCTTAGCACAGCTCTCAAAATGTAAATGACCTTGTGGGGTAATCCTGAGAAGCACCCAGAGTAAAGACAGTAGGTGCTTTTCATTTCCCCCTAGATCTCCACATAAAAGATGGGTATGCTACAACTTTCAGGAACTTCTCTAAAGACAACCATATCACTAAATTCCTATAAAATGTTTCCCATCATCACTTTGTTGCCTCCGGCCAACAGGAAAGCAGAACTAGAGCTGCACATTTTAGATGTGCTTGTTCTGAACAAGCCTCACTGCCCCCCCCCCCAAACACAGCCTGAAGAATCAGCTCTCTGAGATAAGTAAAGCAAAACTTCATTTCTCAGCAATACAAGATTCCAAATGCAGTTAAAACTGAAGATGACTGGGATTATGGCATTTCCTTACATTTTTTTTCTCTAACCTTTTCAGTAAGGACTCAATTTAACAGGGTTATGCTGATGATGACTCTCTTTAAACAAATGTAAAATTTAAAAAAGTTATAAAGTTATAATTAAATTTTTTTCCTCAAAATATTGGCTGAGTTTAACTTATTTTTAAACAGTGTCAGTTGGGTAAATCTCTAGATTTACCTTTCTCTAGTAAGTCCCTCTAGTTATATTGGTGATACAATTTTCTTTAAAGGCCCACCATTTAAATTGTAGGTCTTTTGTAATTACACCAAGCACAATTCTCCAGAATCTTTAGCCTCACTAGTCACCAATTATTGCCTAACAGATGTTTTAGGCTGAAACCACCAGATGTATTAAAGGGGAAATAATAAAATACAACCTTCAGAGGAGAAGAAAGAAAGCAGCCCCCCTCCTCAGCTGAAGAGAAAGAAATATTGGCAACATACCCCAAAGCTGTCTTGTCACACCAGGGAAAAGGAGGCAGGGGCCCACGCTCGAAACAGAGTAGAAAGCTCAGCCACAGGTAGGTTGAGGAAAGTGGAAAGAAGAAAACCCAGGTGACTGCCAAAGCAAACACACAAATAAACTAATCAGAAAAGGTGTGCGTGTGTGGGAGGGGGCTTTAAAACACGTTATACAGAAAGAATATTGCAGGTTGATAAAGCAAATAAAGTCTGGAAATAAAATTACTTTCATTTGTGAAGCCTAGAACAGATAATGAAAGAACTCACTACAGAATGATTTCATTCTTCAGAGCAGACCTTGTATTACAGATCTCAGCTAAAAATAACAACAGTCCAGTCTCAGAGAAGATGGCACTTTTAACTTTCAGAGCCAAAGGGATCTCTTTGGCCACTATTTTCATTTTGAAAATTGTAGCCAGAAGCAGCCACTAGTTTTCCCCTAAGTTTCAAGGATTGTCTTACCCTGGGTTTCACTTTACAGTTAGAGACCTAACCAGAGACTAACACATGAGTATGACAATCCCTGACTTTCAGTTCTGTATTCTCTGTCACTGTTCAAAATTTGCCTTCCTGTTATTCTACTTGCTTCATTAAGATATTTCAAATATATTATTTTGTTTAAAATAACACTTTTGATATACTCCTCCTTGGGAGAAAGGAATAAATTTTTACATACTTTATCAGGATTTATCAATTTGTAAGTGCAGGAGTTTAAAATAAAATTGCCTCTGTATGGGAATGGCAAGGGAAAGTGTGGGAAATGTGCCATTTTAAAGAGTCTAGGCCACAGAACCTGGTTTAGGGAAGGTTCTTATGAAAGGAGAAGGGAAAACTCTAGGTCAGGGAAGTTTGACTCTTCTTAAAGTATGAAGAGGAAGATGAGCTAAAATCTTCCTGAGATTGCTGACTCAATAGGAAGATGCTACCAAATTTCCCCAAACTTAGTCTATTTGGTTAGCACATCACAGAGGTGGTGAGCAGTTTCTGAAATTGTGAAGTCCATATCCGACCTTAGTGGAGTATGAGGTATTGGGTCCCTTCAACATAAAATATCAGAATCTATATCTTGACATCCACAGACAGCTCCTCCACACCTCTCTCTTAGTGACCCCTTCTTCCATTCTCAGTTTGTGAAGATACACAATCTTGTTCCCCACTGGTATGGTACAACCAGATATATATATTTCAAGTCTGAATTACTTCAAAAGCTATTTATGTGCACACCCAGGTGTGTGTCCTCCCATGCTATTAGAATAGGAACTTCAGAAGATACTGGTTACTATAAAACCATTTAAGTCCTTAGGGAAATGTGCTAAGGAAAATGCTAGGGTCAAGAAAAAAATAGAAAGATTATACACTACATCCACCATAAGCACAAATCTGTTTATCAATGCAAGCAGAAGACAGTAGATGAACCCAGAGTTGATATGCTCACTACTTTTTAGGACAGTACTTTTAGGTCTAAGGCAGATGGAAGGACTATATAACTTCTATCCATCTGCCCTTTAAAATAGACAGTTTTTAAGTTACATGATGCCCATTTTGGTGTAACTGTCAAAAAAGTTGCACCAGAGTTATTATGTCTTCTAATTCAAAACTGGTCTTTCAAAAGTCTAAAAAATATATGCCATACTTGCTTGAAATTGGTTACATACTTATCTGGACAGTCGCTAGAGAGGGCAAGGAAATTCTCCTCTTGAATCCTGGCTTTCCTTACTAACATTAAGTCCATTTGTAATATTGAGAGCGCCATGCAGGAAAGGCAGAAAAGTCTACTATTTTAATAAAGTTTAACGACCCACCACTATATTTGTTTTGTGAGCAGGGAAAAGGGTGCCAAGGCCGATTTGTACTGAGCAACCCCACTCAGCTGCCCCGCTAGCTGGTTGGTTGCAGCTTTGACCACTGAGGCGGGGCCCCCTGGCAGCGCCATTCGGCTGAACTGTACGCCTTTTCATGAAGGCAGAGGAATTGAGGTTAACCACACTATAACCCTCCCACCTGAGGAAAAGGCCTGTTTGTTCCGGAAGGCAAAGCCCAGCCTTATTTAACTAACTGCAAGCAGTTAATATAAGCGTTCCCAAGGCAGAAAGAAAGCTCTAGTCTAGAATAGTAAAGTCATCCACTGGATGAGGATTTCTCCCGAGTCCGATATCCTGAAAGCCGCAGCTCCAGCGCCTCACCTGACAGTTAACCTGTCTCTGGCTTCCTGGCCTAAGGTAAAGGATAGGGCTTCCAGGCCATGTCTCTGCCTTCCAAACTTTCCACGGGATTCCGGGCAGGAAAAGCCTTCAGGGCACACGCAGGTCGGCCTCGCGGGGGCCGCCTCCTCGCAGTTGAGCCTTTCTAGGCGGGCCCCCTTCTCTCAGCCCTCTTCTCTTACCCTTCCTGTCGGTTGCGCAGTGCGCACAGACCGCGGCCCACAGGCCGATGTGGCGGGTGGCCGGGTGCGACGGCCACTGCTCGGCAGCGTCAGCAGCGGGGCCGCACGGCTGATCTGTGCGCGCCGGACGAGAGGTGGCTGGTGGCCAGGCTTTCCCGCCCCGCCTTCGAGTGACCATCTCCGCCTCATCGCCTCCCGCCCGGGGATCCTGGGAGACTTTCTCCACGAGCCGCGAGTTGGCCTCTCCGAGCCCGGGGCGGGGGAACAGCGGGAGGCAGCGAAGCGGATCCTGGCGGGGACGGTGAGAGGTGGAGAAGAGGCGCAGGCGCCAGAAGACCCCAGGAGGAAAGCAGCCCAGGGAGTGGGTGGCGGTGGGGCCCTGGAGAAGGACCCTGGAACGGAGGGGGGACATGGCGTGCCCAGTACACCGCGCCGGGCGCCCCTGGGGTACTGACCTGAGGCGCGTCCCCGAGGACTGCCCTGAGGCGAGGCTCCACTCCGGCAGGTCCAGCGCGTCTGCGCCGCGAGGCATGGCGCGGCCCCCGAGCAGCAACTGCAAGAGGCCAAGGATGCGACGTCTGCACCTGCCTCGGCCGCAGGCCACAGCCGGAGGATCCGGCGCTCGCGTCTGGGGTGCCCAGCGCCGCCTGGCCGCCCCGCCTCCTGCGGCGAGGTAGGGCTGGGGACAAGCGCCTTCTAATGGGGTCCCCGCGGCCCGCGCGCCCTCCACACCGCCCCCGGGCGGCGGGGCCGCGCACCGCCAGCCCTCTGCGGCTCCTGCCGGTCTTCATTACTTCTTCGAAGGCTCCGTTCTCTCCTTTGTTTCTATATCTAATCATTTGTTTATTTCTTTAGCCATTTCTGTTCTGATGCGCTCAAGACATACTCCCTGAGTGCCAAGCCGAGTGCCGGACTCGGGCTAAGAGTACTGTGGACACCGGGATGAGAAAGACGGTCCTCTCCCTCTACGGCTTCGCATTGAACTGGCAGCTTCGTTCATTCTGGCTAGTTTTTATTTTGAAGAGCACGATTAAAACGCTGAGACAGGGTCATGTTTCAGAGATGTCAAAGGTGCTCGGGACGCACAAGAAAGGAAAAACGAATAGCCTTTCGCTTACGCGGGGAAAACTGGAGCGGGGAGCGAGTGTCCGCGTGGCCCCGGGCGGACCCGAGCAAGGTCAGGACGCGCGAAGCCCGCGCTCCGGACTGCAGCCGTCGCCGCTGCTCTTCCCTCCAGGTGCACGAAAGGAACACGCATGTGGGACACCGGACATGGATCTTAGAGATGAGGGTCGTGGGCACATGCCAAATGCCATGTCCAGCTGAGGGTGATAACGATTTGGCAGTTTGGATCCAGCCAACAGGCTCTTTCCGAAGGGAGTCAGTGTATTCTCACTCTTCACGTGGTAGCAGCAAGCAGCTTAGGAAGTCCCTGATCCAAGCCGTTTGGATCAGCAAGTGTGGACTTAGCTAAGAATATTCTGCTAGATCATTATTTTAATATGCTTCCAACAGGATAGAATGACGTGTATGAAAGCATATATAACTGACCTTCTTTTGAAAGTCACTTCCAATAAGCTACTAGGCAAAATGTCTTATTTTAGAACCCCTTTCATCAGAGGTGCCCACTGGGTACAGGCAGGCTTGGAAGATCCCGTTTTCGTGGTCACAGTTCCCGAAGTTGGGTACAACTGTGGTGTGGTTAGATTCTTTTTTGGAAAAACGGAGAGGAAAGGTTACATCGTTTTTTTGTGAGGAGGATGTGAACTCCCGTGAAGAAGGTAGACTGTGGCTTGACTGGAGAGTGTTGGAGAAGGTATATGGTAAACATAAAATATTATACATATTATACATACACATATATATCACATTATTATAGTATATATATATATATATAATTTTTATGCTAACGAATTTTTAAGCCTTTTTAATTAAAAAAAAAAAAGGCCACCGTGAAGGCACAACCATATTAAACCTTGAAATATTAGGACTCCACTAGGGACGATTATTCTAGAAGGGGATTGTAAACTGGCATAATGTTTTCTTATATCAGAACATTTCTCATTATAAATGTTTTCTAAAGCCCCAGCAATTCTACACAATAACTTACCAGTGAGTAGTTTAAAAGAAAATTCATTGTTAATATTGCATTTATTAAGAACATTTACTACATGCAAGGGCTCTGCACCAGAAGTTTTCTTGAGCACCTCTCAGGTAGAAAGTTTGACTTACATGTTGTCTCTTTGAATCTCAACATTGTGTACTGACATCTCTCTTTTGAAATGAGTAAATGGATTCAAAGAGACTTAATTTACTTCCCTGAGGTCACCCACAGAATCTGTAGTAGGTCCAAAATTTCCATTCCAGTGGTTGAGTCTCCAAAACCTTTATTCTCACCACACTGCTACACTGATAACAGTTGCTGCCCTTTAGTAGCTTTCCTGATCTGGAGAAGTTTCTATAAATAGTGTCACGTCTGTAACAATCTATAAAATAGTTGCATAAGGTGGAGAAGAGATACATGTACATAAAGAGCTATAATTGGTGATACATATATTATCAAAAGATATATAAGTATTTAAAAAACAATAAATTTTTATAGAACATTGTAGAGGGAGAAATAGTTGCACAAGAGAGCTCTAAATATCTCAAATTTTAATGTACAAATGAAACACCAGAGGATTGTCTTGAAGCCAACTCTGATTCAGTGGGTCTGGAAAGGGACTTGAGGTTTTGTATTTCTACCTAGAAGATGTTGCTGATGCTGCTGGTCCATACACCATTCTAAGCAGCAAGGTTCTAAGAAATATTTAACCTGAGTGTGTGAGGGAATTAGGGATGAAGAAGAGGGGAGGAGAATGTGAATGAAAAGTACTTGGAATCAGATGGCTGAGAGTTGTGAATATCACACAAACTAAAATATATAAATTTTAGTTTCTAGGTACCTCATCTAACCATTCTAAATTAGCAAATTAATTCACAATTAAGTTTTTCACTTTCAAAAAGTCACTGCTTATGGTAAAGATCCTGGCTTATTTCTCACTGGCTATAATGGTCATTGTTTTGTGCTATGCTTTGTTCCTTTCAGATGTCTGTGTTCTGTTTTGTATATCACAGTACAAAAAATTATATGCTCTGTCTCAAATTTGTAATGACCAATAACCAAATAGCACAAGAATCTTTTGCTCAATCATGTACTATAAGAAGTAATTTTAAATTTACAAACCAGAGGTCTTAAATTTTTCTAACAGATTGCCTTCTTATGGAAATTTCACTGATTTACGATGTTAAAAGGGAATTTTTTTTAAGTCTATAAAATGTAAGACAGACTAATAGTGAAAATGTAAATTTTTGTTTTTGAGATAAGCAGGCAAGAACAATATTCACTGAGAAGTTTATGTGGAGGAAAAACAAATATTTAGGAGAAAAATGATGCCTTTTATTTTCTTACTCTTCATATCTTTTTCAATTTTTGTTGATGTGCAAGTAAATAGTTTGTGTATTTTAGACTAAGGGTCTTCAGCCCCTGGGCCGCAGGTCAGTACTGGTCCGTGGCCTGTTAGCAACCAGGCCACACAACAGGAGGTTAGTGGAGGGCAGGCTAGCAAAGATTCTCCATCTGTATTTGCAGCTGCTCTCCAGGGCTAGTATTACCAGCTTAGCTCCACCTTAGATTAGCAGGCATTAGATTCTCATAGGAGCACCAATCCCTGGGGCAAAAAAGGTTGGGGACTGCTGTTCTAGACATCAATCTCTTGCTTGTTATAGACATTATAAATATCTTCTTCAGTCTTCAACTATCTCTTAACTGTGTCCATGGTGTTCTCCCTTGGATAGAAGTTCTTAATTTTGATCTTGTGAATCCAAAATTAAGAATATTAATCCTTATGGCTTATGCTTTTGTCATCTTAAGTTTTTCTCTACCCCAAGGTCTCAAATATTTGTCTGCATTTTTAATAATATTTTAGTTTTATCCTTCATATCAAAGTCCATTGTACTTCAAATTTACATATGGTGGGAGATAGAAAGGCAGCTCAATTTTTCTATATAACTAAGTTAATTTTCAGCAAATTATCTTATAAATCAGGGGTTAGCAAACCTTTTCTGTACAGGACCAGATAGTAAACGTTTTAGGCTTTGGGGGATGTACTGTCTCTGTTGCAACTACTCATGTCTGCTGTTGTAGTGTGAAGGCAGTCACAGACAATATATAAACAAAAGAGCGATCGTGTTCCACATATCATGAAATATTCTTATTTTAATTTTTTAATAGACTATTTTTAGAGCAGTTTTACATTCACAGCAAAATTAAGCAGAAAGTACAGAGAGTTTCCATACAGTCCCTCCCCCTGCACATGTACAACCTTCTCTACTATCAACATCTCATACCAGAGTGGTGCATTTGTTGAATCTGCTTTGCCACATCATCACCCTAAGTATACACTTTGCATGTGGGTTCGCTCTTGTTGTTGTGAAGTCTATGGGTTTTGACAAATGTAATGACATGTATCTATCCTTATAGTTTCATATAGAATATTTTTCACTACGTGCTATAGACTGTATGTGTCTCCCGCAAAATTCATGTGTTAAATCTTAATGCCCAACGTGATGGTATAGGAGATAGAGCCTTTGAGAGATAATTAGATCATCATGGTTAAACCCTTGTGAATGGAATTAGTGTCCTTATAAAAGAGGTCCCAGAGAGTTTCCTGCCCCTCCTTCCACCACATGTGGACAGCAAGAAGATGGCTGTGGACCCAAAAGCAGGTCCACTGGTGCCTTGATCTTGGACTTCCCAACCTCCAGACTGTGAGAAATAAATTTCTGCTGTTTATAAGCCACCCTGTTTATGGTATTCCATTATAGCAGTCCAAAAAATTTAAGATACTTATGTAATAATCCTCTGAGCTCTGCCTGTTTATTCTTCCCCCACCTTAACCCCTGACAACCACTAATCTTTTTACTGTCTCCATAGTTTTCCCTTTTCCAGAATATCATATAATTGGAATCTTATAGTATATAGCCTTTTCAGATTGGCTTCTTTCACTTAGTAACATGCATTTAAGGTTCTTCCATGTTTTTTCATGACTTGATAACTCATTTCTTTTTAGCACTAAATATTTCATAATCTGAATGTACTACTATTATTTATTCACCTACTGAAAGATATCTTGGTTGCTTCCAAGTTTTGTCTATTATGAATAAAGCCGTACATCCAGGTGCAGTATTTTACAGGGATATAAGTTTTCAACTTGTTTGTATAAATACCAAGGAACACAATTGCTGGATTCTGTGGTGAGAGCATAGTTTTGTAAGAAACTGCCCAAACTCTCTCCCAAAGAGTCTACCATTTTGCATTTCTAACAGAAATAAATGAGATTTCATGTTTTTTCACATTGTCACCAGCATTTGATGTTGTCAGTGTTTTCAATTTTGGCTATTCTACTAGGTGTGTAGTAGTATCTCATTATTGTTTTATTTGCAATTCCTTAATGCCATATGATGATGAGCACCTTTTCGTATGCCTATTTGCCATCTGTATATCTTCTTTAGTAAGGTATCTATTCAAGTTTTTGGCCTATTTTTTAATCAGGTTCTTTATTTTCTTATAATTGACTTGGAAGAGTTCTTCGCATATATTTTGTATAACAGTGTTTATCAGGTATGTCTTTTGCAAATCTTTTCTCCCATTCTGTGGCTTTGTTCTCATTCTCTTGGTAGTGTCTCTTGCAGAGCGGAAGTTCTTATTTGAATTAAGACTAATTTATCAATTTTTTTCCTGTCGCAGATTGTGCCTTGGGTATTGTATCTAAAAAGCTGTCATCAAACCCAAGGTCATCTGGACTTTCTCCTATGTTACCTTCTAGGAGTTTTTATATTTTTATAGTTTTTATATTTTTGCATCTTACATAAATACCTAGGATCCATTTTAAGTTAATTTTTGTGATGGATGTGAAGTCTTTGTATAGATTTTTTGTTTTTTGTTTGTTTTTTGCATGTGGATATCCAATTGTTCTGGCACCACTGTTGAATAGACTATCTTTGCTAAATTGTATTGCCTTTGTTCCTTGTCAAAGATCAATCGATGATATTGGCATGAATCTATATCTGGGCTCTCTATTCTGTTCCATTGATCTACATATCTATTCTTTCACCAATAGTGTTAGCTTTCCAACTTTGTTCTTCTCCTTCCATATTGTGTTGGGTATTTCAGGTCTTTTGCCTCACCATATACTTTAGAATCAGTTTGTCAATATCCACAGAATACATCAGTGTGATGTTGATTGGAATTGTGTAAAATCTATAAAGTTGGGAAGAACTGACATCTTGACAATATTGAGTCTTCTTATCCATGAATGTGGAATATTTCTCCAACTAATTTAGTTTTTCTCTTATTTCTTTCATTAGAATTTTGTAGTCTTTCTCATATAGATCTTATCTTACGAATTTTAAAATTTAAATTTTGAGTTTCAGAATAAGCACCTGAAATTTTTATTGCTATATCTTAAATGTATAGATCAATTTGAAGAAAATTGAATCTTTACTGTGCTAAGTTGCCCCCATTCGTGAATACATTATCTCTGCAGTCATTCAGATCTTTTATGTCCTATAATGGAGTTTTTGAAATTTTCTCTAGAAAGGCTCTGTACATTCTACCTTAGGATAATTGCTGAATAATTATCGTTTTTATTTTTACCATGAAATATTTCTGTTATATTTACTAGATGACTATTAACAGTGAATGTGAAGCTTAGAAAGTTGTTAAATTGATCTTAGATCCAACAACCTTGCTGAATCCTCTAATTAGTTTTGAGAATTTGTTAATTCTATTAGGTTTTCTATGTAGATCATCATATCAGTAAATAATGAGAATTTTACCTTTTTTTGTAATCCATCATCTCTCAATTTATATGTATTAATTTAATTTGAAATTAATGGCACAAAAAGATTAAAATTCAATATTTATTGGCTACTCTTTGCTCTCCTCTAGAAGCCTGGGAGAAAAAAAATGGAAACTTCCATTTTCCATTTCTACTTACAACCTTAACATTTTTTATGACACATATAGACATATAAGGGAAATACGAAAATGATTGGCCCATAATTTATCTGTCTACCTAGTGCAAGCCACTGTGTTGGTTTGGAGACTTTAGAAAAGTTAATGCTGTTTCTTTCAGGAAATAGTAGAGATAGTCTCTTATGGGCATCATTACTAAAAAATAGAACCTGAAATTTATCGGGGATCCTGCCACAATAAAAAAAAAAAAAAACTTGGAGAATCAAGAGAGAGACATGAAGGTGCCAAGTCACTGGTTTTAATTCCATTGTGGGAACATAATGACTTCAGGGCAAAGCAAAACCCCAGGCCCAATACTCGGTCAGTAGTTTCTTGTTTCCACTGAAGTATGATTTCTGGTCCAAAAACCTCATGAGGATTAAAGACAAGCACCAGAAAATAATTTTACTAGAAGGCATTCTAGTAATTTCTAAAAATAATTATGTTACAAACATTAGAAGTAAGGGAAAAAATTTACCTAGAGGTTTAGATTTTTCATTTTAAAAAACCACAGGTACTACAAACATAGCTTATACTTGATGTAAAACCTCACATTTTAACACATGGAGTCATTAGTATGGATATAATTAAATAAGAAGAATTTAGTTTCTTCATTTAGCCCCTAAGGCAAAATAAAAAATTAACGAACTAGTTTCCTCCGAGAGAAAACCTTTATTACACATCATTGAATTCATTTCTATTTGAACAAACAGTACACAAAACAAAGATTAATGTTGTGAAAGTCCCTGGAACTTCTAATCGGTGGTCTGCAAGAAGTAGGGACTTTGTTTTTGTGTCTTTTAAAGGCATGCATTTCCCACTTATTTTTAATTTTTCAGAATTGTTTTACAAAATATTTTTAATGTGTGTTATAGAACCTCACCCCGAAACCACAGTTCCTGACCCTAAAATGCTACTCTTTCTTGTGAGATTGAATGTGCTTATGAAGGTCACAGTACATTACACAGATCTCACAAGGCCATGCAAGTATGAATAAAACAATCCCTGTGGGATCAGATATGCATTTGGTATGTGCTTTAATTTTTACACATGTATAGGATACTCTTTCAACTTTGTACTTTAATGTTGAAGAAGAATATAAAACTTACATATGAATACTAAAAATCTTGATCCACTCCAGAACTAAAAGAAGCACATTATAACAGTTGTCCTTCAGAACCAAATATTAGACTGTTAGTTGGTGATGGTTATTTCTTTCTTATTCTCCCCTGGTTTTAAAACACAATGATTACTGGATATACATCCCCTGTCTTTCAGGGATGAACCCCTGGGAGTGGCCCAGGCCAGTAGTGAGTTGTCTGAAGTCACTGTCAAACCAGGCATTGTTTTATACTGATGACACAATTAGCAGTCAGAATAGCTGGAAGCAAGAGGTTAATAAAGAATAAAAAGGGATATAGAGAACACATTCTAGAACTAAGGCAAAATGACAAACATGAATCCAATAGCTTCCCTAATCAAAGTTAGGTTTTTTTTAAAAAAAAAAAAACTAAACCCAAAATAAAGCTGAAAGGCATTAAATGTTTCTTTTAAAAACATAAACTTAGCTCTTGATTAATTATAGCTATCCATTTGCTCAAAATAATAGTCTTCAAACATACTACACCTGATCTGCAATGTCCATATAGTCTTTCAACTCAGGTATACATTATATTTTCCTCTGCAGTGCAAATTAGCCCGATAGCTGATTCTACTTTTTACAACAACAGAATATAGATACTGGAAGGTCGTCTTCTAACATGTATTTTCCAGAATTGGGTAGATCTTTGCACTCTGCTATAAATGTCCGAAGTGCAGTCTTTGGGAAGCCATTTTCTTGGTAATGCTATCCAAAAAAATTTTTAAAAAACTGATTAATAAACCCCTTGAAAACAGCTTTATTCTAAATTAAAAATATAGTGTTTGGCTCTTGCTAGAGGAATAGTTTAGTCACATTTCAGGGAGATGTAGTGTCTAGAGCCACCCTTAGGTTTGACTAAGTTAAAGTGGGTCTAGGATTCTGCAGTGCCCTCCTGGCCTCTCCATTGTGGGCCTGGTTCAACCCAAAATGAGCATGTTTAATCTGAATCTGAGCTTTCCTTCCAGGGAGAATCCAACCAGCCCTGTCCCAAGTCTGAGAACCTCTGTTACCACTTTGCCATGCAACGCATGACTTCCGGGCTAGTATGAAGCACGCACCCTGGATGGAACCTGGTTCAGGCCACAAGCCCAACTGATGTAGATTAACAATGGTGTTGGTGGGGGCTGTGAGATGGGCCAACCCACCCTTCCTCTGAGAACCTCAGCACAACCCTGACACTCCTGAGCTGGTGCAGGTGTCTGGGCAAAGATCTGAATGCTGTATGAGGCCTTTCCAGTCTGTCCACCCTTTTGGAGTCTTTCTTCTGGGCAGACAAGCTTGTTTAAAGACCTCGTATTTATACCAGTTTGGGGTCTAAGATCTCTAGAATGTACCCTGACCAGAAAGGATCGGATATAACTTAGCTTGCCCATTTGGAAGTGCTCTGAACCCATGAAAAGAGATTAACATCTAAACATGAGTATCAGGCTTGTGTCATGGAGAACTGTCAACTCACATTACTCTTAGAGATATTGGATGTCACCCTCAAATAACATATAGTTCTCTGCATGCCAAGTGGAAGGTAGTAAATTTTTAGAGCATCATGGGGAGGGGCTTGAACAAGTACAATTACATTCTTTCCCAGTCTCCTTGATGACTCTAAACACACATCTGCCAAGCAAGTATTGAGGACAATCGGTTTCTGATATATGATCCAGTAAGAATGAATTCATAGCCCTGGCTTCATAGGCAAGGTATCATAACTATCAACTTATAACCCATCGACTCCTGAGGGTCTTCTCTTTATTCCTGGACCATTCACATGGCACCATGTTTCATTACCCCTCTCGTACCTAGAAAGAAAAGTCTGCAAGTGTAAGTTTCTATGGACCTAACAGTATAAGGTTATTAAAAATTTAAATATCTATGGATATTTATTCTGCCTTTCCATATTTCAAAGGGCTCAAAACTGATTTTTAAAATATCCCATGTGGATGGCAATATAAATAACAACATATTTTTAAATCATGTTCCCAACTGTATAACACAAACATGACTAGTACTGGATATGTCAGTCCCTTCTCTACGAAGAAGAAATTAACATTCCACCAATTCCCCTCCCACAGTGGTATTATATCTTATTGTCATTCTACAAGTTCTAGAAAATTCTGCCGCTTACAGCTACTGATGAACCTACCTTAATTGTTTCATATGTATCAGTGATCAGTGCAATGAAAAGACTTAAAATCATATATATAAAGAGGCTTATGAATGTGTAGAGGTAAATTCTGCTAAACAGCCAAACCAAGTAACTTTTTTGCTGCATTTCTGAAAATGTGGCAAACATATCATCTCCATTTATCAGAGAAAAAAGACACTCGGAGACCGTGTTCAGAGAATGGAACTAAAAAAGAGAGAGAGAAAAGCTTGATTTATTCCGCACTCCTTCCCATGGGAATCTTCATTCTTGACACTGTATTAAAAATAAAGGGACCATATATCCCAAGCTACTCTTGCAAAGCAATAACCTGAGGTAACTATAAGCATTTGCTTTGGGATACATGTACAAACCCACCATTTTTCCTGGGAACAACTGCTTCTTGATACTCCTCTTAACAGAAGCAGGCTGAATTAAAGGCGGAAGGGACTGGCCGACACCCTTCGCACTTTTCAGAGTCAAGCTTTACCCTCCCTTTTACCTTCATGGAAAGAAGTCCTTCAAATGCTTCTGCAGAGAAACCCAGGTCCCAACCACACATGCTCATACTTCTTGTATTAAAATTCATTCCACTTGAGGTAATACCATTATAGTTAAGACTATAACTCCAAGAACAAATTTTCAAATATTCCCACAAGTTTCTCCCTATACTACTTTTTAAAATAGTCACATTTCAAGAAGCCTTACTTAAATAACTACTCTAATATATATTGATGAATCAAACTGACTACACTTACTTCACTGGTGGTAAAAAGGACTGGCATATTCCACAAAAGAAATTGAAGCAGCTGAGTGCCTCAAGTTGGTCAAACCTTACCAGTTTATAAACATGGCAATAGGTATACTATTTCAACATTTTCAGGCTAAGATAGAATAAAAGGAATTCATTTGAAAAGACAAAACAAGCCAGTGGCACTATTCTAAAAGCTTAATGATGCCAGGAAAAAAATTTGTTTAGCAGTACCTTTTCATGGTAAGGCCCCAGCACAATCCATCCACAGAAGCAATAGCCAAAATAAATCATAGCTGCACAGCAGCAGAACCTCATAACATTGGGCAGTGCTGCCTGAAGTGTCAGGATTAGAAGCTGGGAAAGTGAGAGAGGTCATTAAAATCCTTTTGTCCTTCCGCCAAAGCAGTATAACAACTGTGAATGAGAAAAATACCAACAGCATGGACAGCCATGAAATTTCTTACATTATACTTCTGAAAGAAACTGAGGTATCGGATGACTCCAAGCCACACGAGCAATGTGGAGGTCCCAAGAAGTATGCTACAAACATCATAACTTGTTAGACTCTAAAAAAGAGTAGAAAAAATAATCAGAAATTCATTAGCAAGAAATATTTATTGGGTAGCTATGAGTCAGGCACTGTTGTAGGTTCTAAGGACAAAGCAGTGAACCAAAAGAATTCACTGCCCTAATGAAACTTACATGCTAATGAGGGGAGAGAGATGACAGTAATAAATAAATAAACACTGATATATTAGCTAATGTTAAGTGCTGAGGAGAAATTTAGAAGAAGGGTTAAGGAATGCATATGGGCTACATTTTAAATAGGGTGATCAGGGAAGGCCTCACTAAAGAGGTGGCACTTGAGCAAAGACCTAAAGGGAATGAGGGAGCAAACCAAACAAAATCAAGGGGAAGAGCTTTCTAGGCACAGAAACCAGCAATTGCAAAGTCTCCAAGGCAGGACAGCACCTGGCAAGACAGTGAGTCTGGCTGGAATGAGTGATGGGGAGAGAATGGAGTCACGGAGGTTAGGCAGCAGATAGTTAGGGACTCGTGGGTAATTTAACAATTTTATCTTTTACTCTGAATAGATTAGGGAGATTTGAGAGCCTTGCACAAGAGTGATATGATCAAATACTGACTGCTATGATTGAGAGCAGATTGTTGGAGGCATGAGAAGGCTTTTGCTATAATGTAAGTGAAAGCTGATGGTGGCTTAGACCAGGCTGGTGGTAGAGGTGATGAGGTGACTTTTGAAGATAGATCAGTAGAATTTCATCTTGAATTAGATGTAGGGGTGAGGGGATTAGTGAATGAGAGGAGTCAAGGATGAATCTATGGCTTTTGTCTTTAGCAACTGAAAATAGTTGGTATTAACAAAAGTTAGAAAGAAGAAGCAAGTTTGGACTGTGGAGGTGGGAGTCTTAGGAATTCTTTTTTAGGTATGTTAAATTTGAGAAGCCCAGTAGACATTCAAGTGAAGATGTGGAATAGATAGTTGGGTATTTGAGACTGGAGTTCAGGAAAGAATTCCAAGCTAGAGATACAGATTTAGAAATCATCAGCAAACAGATACTATTTAAAAACATGGAACAGAATGAGATCATGAAGACAGTAGCAGAAAATAAAAGATATCCAAGCACTATACCTTGATGCACTATCACTTTTCTAGAGTGGAGCAATGAGAGGAAACCAGCAAAGAAAAGTCAGAAGGCCAGCCCATGATATAGGAGAAAAACAGGGTAAGTGATAGCCCAGTAAAAAAAGTGCATCTACAAAGAGCAAGTGCTTGCAGTGTTAAAAGCTGCTGATAGGTCAAAATGAAAAATCAATAACTGATTATTAGACTCAGCAATATGGGAAGTCCTCGGAAAGAATACGTTCATGGAGTAGCAAGGCAGCCTGACTGGAACAGGCATAAGAGAGAATGGGAGAAGCAGAATCAAAAACAAGGTTAACTACTCTTTTAAGGTCTTCTGCTATATAAAGGGGAGCAGAAAATGGGGAAGTATCAGGAGGGAGAAATAGGTAGAGATCATGTCTTTCTGAAAGGGAGGAAAAAACATGCTAATGCGAAGGACAAGGTAGAGAGTAGAAAATTGATGCATGAGAAAAGGAAGAATAGTTGGAGCTATGCCTGCATTCAAATGGGGACAGCATGTGGTAGGCATGTGGAGGAGTTGGCCTTGAATAGTAGATTAAACAACATATCACAGTGACAGAGAAAAAGCAGAGTGTGTGGACACTGATGCTGGTAGGTAGATAAAGTGGGAGTCTGTAGAATTTCTCTTTTTTTCCTATTGTTCTTGTGAAATAGGAACTGAGGTGATAAGCTGAGAGTGGGGATGAGGCAGGGATGTTAGAGGTTTCAGAAAAGAAGACATGAAATTGCCATCTACATGACAGAGATAGTGAATGGCCTAGAGAAATGTGGAAAGATTATTGGGTACTATTAAGAGATCATTGAGGTTTATGATAGTTGAGGTTGGTAAAAATAAAGATTTGCTGCAAACCTCCCTCTACTCCTCTACTCCTTTTTAATTTTTTTAATTTTTGTCCTTAAAGTTAAATATCTATTCTGATAATATATACAACAATTATGACATAGTGGCAGCTGCTCTGTGTATACCTTAACTTATTCTCTTCTTCCAAGGCATATACCTGGGCTGTACTTCCCAGAGACCTTTGCAGTTAAATGTTACTAAATTCCCTCCAGTGGAATGTGAATAGAAATGAAGGCTGCCACCTAGAAACAAGGCTGTTAGACTGTGGAAGAGCTACCGCAAGACCATTCATTCTTTCGCTTCTACTTGCTGCATCCTGTTTGTGAGATGACCCAGCATCAATCAGGTAGTCTGAATGAGCCCTTAATGACTGGCAGAGAAAGAAGATGGGAGAAACTAGGGTCTCTGAATGACTGAGTGGAGCCAAGTGACTCGCCAACCTGGAAAACCCATCCTGACTATGACATGAGAAAAAAATAAGTTCCTATCTTATCTGAGCCATTGCATTTGGGGGTCTCTGCCCAAGAATCTGAATCATAACAGGCTCATACTCATTCCTAGTTGCAGTCAAGCCTAGAAAAATATAAATTTGAACAAGACTAGTTTGAACAATATTACTTTCTTAATTTGTTTTTTGCTTTGGGGAGGTGTGGGGAGAGGACTGATGTCTAAGCTGGGTTAGTCCTAACTAAAAATGGAAACCCTTGTAGCATATCAATGGGAAAAATAAGAAATGGGACATTCTCAATTTAAATGGACAAAGGAAACAACTGACGCACTCACACAATAGCATCTTGGCCTCACTCCCCACCTCGGTCCTATTCTACTTTTGTTGAGAATTCTGGCATTTCTTATAAAATAACAAAACAAAACAAGACAAAACAAAAACCCTACCTCTTACCTTAGTTACCTTGGTGTCTGTATATATTTCGGTGTGGTAAAAATTCACAGGCCCCATCCCAGAGTTTAGATTAAGTAGATCTAACTTGGGCATTTTTACCAGGTACCCAAATGATTCTAATGCTGAAGTCTGTGGATCACACTTTGAAATACCCTGTCTAAAAGATTTTTTTTATTAGATTTAAGAAAATTGCTGTTTTTGATTTCGAGTTTATTCAATACAATGCTTAAAAGAAATCATTTACTCTGAAAATTCTCATGTTATGGAAAAATAAATTACTATTAATGCAAACCTGATACTCACAGTGGCATAAATAGGAAAAGAATTTACCTTGGCTTGGATTTCCATTTTCAGAATTGATCCAATGATTGTCAATAAGTCACTAATAATAAGCATAATATACCATCCATTGACAAATTCCATTCGATCAGAAACAGAAACCTCCTTCTTATAATGAAGAAGAAAAAAATTGACAAATTCCTTCAGGGAAAGAGGAAAGATAGAGTGAATTTATTTGTCAATCGAAATGTCTGTAACATTCCTAGAAAGCAACACCCCCTACCTGTTGAAGCTGAAGTCCTCTAATCACAGATCGAAAGCATAAAATTAATGAAACCAAGCATATCAGAATAACGAAGCCATCAAAGATCATCATGTAATGAGTGTTCCTTTGAACTGAAAGGAAAAGGATTGCATGCTTATATAGTGGGACATTAATACGGTGACATTTACTTTTTTCTTTTCATTTCTAGCCTGGTTTATTTTAACTGCTGCGTTGCATACCACAGCATAGATGTACAATACTTTATTTATATGGAAACTCAGATTGTAATCTGTTTTTCCCTACTATAAACAAGTCTCCAAGTCCTCTGGGGGCACAAGTACAAGTGATTCTTTGGGTGAATGACTATCTAAAGGTGGAATTGTTGGGTTAAGGTATATCATATTTCTAAAAACAGATCATAAGAAATTGTTCTCCCAAAAGATCATGTCTGTTTATATACCTACACATATCTCAACAACTTCTCCACTACTGGATATTAGTAATCTTTTACTTTTGCCAATCAAAAAAAGCAAATCTATCATTCCCAACAATTTAAAATGCTATCTTTATCATGAACCAAATTACTGTATATATTCAAGTACCATATCTTACCCTTTTGATGTTTTTGTGTATTTTAATGCTGAAGACAAATACCTCTCATTACTCTTTTCTGGAATTTTTGCTGGTTATTCTTGCTTCTTTACTTTTCCTTATATATATTTTTTTAGTATCATATTGTTAAATTCCAATAAAAACCTGACTGGTAATTTTGGGGAGGGGATCATGTCAAATTTATAGATTTATTTAGGAAGATTTGACATACTCAGGAAGGTTAAATCTCATCCAAAAACATGGTATGCCTTTCCATTGATTCAGTTATTTTTTTCTTTGTTGCACCCTGAAGTTTTTTCAAATTTTATACGGCTCCTTTACACTCTTTTTTAGGGTAATTTAAATATTCCAAGCATTCTTTACACAAAGATAACAAAGAGAAAAAGTCCTGATAAATGTTCTTCCCATTAGTACTTAAAGAAAGTTAAAAGTTATTTTAAAAATTGCCACAACCATCAATCAAAGATCTCTATTAAACAGCTTGTGGTCTCTTGTTCTTTTTATAGTTAGTCTTCCTGCATATCCTGTTACAATATGCTTATCTAGATAATAAAAAATTTATTAAGAACCTATTATATGCTGGGTGTCTTACTAGGTGCTAAAGATACAATGGTGAACAAGTTAGAGAAGGCCCTGACGTGGCAGAACTCTATTCTACTGCAGTGAGACAAACAAGGAAGTAAACAAGTAAATGAACAAAATACTTTCAGATAAGAGTGATAGAAAGAAAATAAAGCATAATAGCTAACATGTATTAATACCCCATTTTCAGGTGAGAAAATTGAAAAACAGAGGTCATGCAATTTGTCCAGGGTTACAAAGCCAGTAAGTGGCAGGGTCAGGATTCAAATCTTTTTGATCTGTCTCCATTGTCTATTACTCTACATTAGTGGTTCTTTGCATGCTTTGGGAACTTATTAGAAATGCACATTCTCAGGCCCTACCCTAGACCCATTGAATCAGAAATTTTTCACCAGCTCTCCAGGTGACACTAATGTTTGAAAACGAATGCTCTATATGAAGGAGGTTGGTGTAGGGAATGAGGATATTTATATCACATAGTAAAGGAAGGCCTCACCAAGGAGGCAGTAGGTTTTAGGTGAGACCTAAGTGATGACACAGAGCCTTCCATGCAGAGATTCTGGAGAATCGCAAGTGCAAAGCCCTGACCAGCATAAGTGAAACCAGATGAAGAGAGGGGGCAGAAGTCTTAGCCATCATATGTTCTGCTACAGAGTTTGTCTTTATTGAACAAATTAGACTGCTCTGTACTGATAAAGCACTTAAGAACAGTTCTATAATGAAGTATCCTATTATATTAATCAAGGTGCCAGTATAATATCCTTGTGTAACAAGGATAATTATTACACAAATGTATAAATCTACTTTAGAAAACTTAAAAACACAGAAACAAACATTTGTGAGAAAGCCTATGTGTCAGGCACTTTCATATGCTCTCATTTTCTCTATTCTAAAATTTGTGGAGAAGTATTACAATGTTTACAGATGACAAAAGAATAGGCTTATGTTTCAGATAAATAGTAATTGAAATAAAATTTGTGATTCAAGAGTCTCCTATATTTGAAGTTACTTATTAGTGAAAGAATACTAGAATTAAGAAATTTTATTTTATTTACCCCCACTATCTCACTTTACTACTTCTGTACTCAGTGCATCAATCAGTAGGAATCCTTAAAACAATTTCTATCCAAGTATGGTATGAGTAAGGGCTACCTACCCCAGACCTACTGACTGTCCTACATGGAGCTGGGAAAAACTGCATCTTAGGTACCTGAGATGACGTTTTTGCTCACAAGAACCCCTGACCTACTCATTAAGTCGAACACAACATACTATTCAGTTACTTACGAGGGACTAGAAAATGAGATAGATCAATTCTTTCCAGTCAATTATCTCCAGTTTGCTCCAAAATTTTTGATGGCATTCAATCTATATCTGAATTTGTGTCCATATTTCTAGGAAGGTACCCTTTCCTCATCCAGTCTACCTTTTGACCTATATAAAAGACAACTATCATGTGTGGGGTGCTTCAGGGTCAAATCCTGCTTGCCTGTATAGCCAAGGGCACCAAGATTTTCTTCTGAGCCTTAGTTTCTTCATTTATAAAAATAGAGATGCTGCTTGTTCCAAGGAT
Organism: Macroglossus sobrinus; assembly: GCA_004027375.1. NCBI lineage: Eukaryota > Metazoa > Chordata > Mammalia > Chiroptera > Pteropodidae > Macroglossus > Macroglossus sobrinus. The sequence continues at coordinate 100,762 of PVKZ01001385.1, read as the reverse complement.
ATATTAAAATATTAAAAATGCAGTAAGAATTAAATACTTATTGGTTTGGGCATACATTATTTATTTATTTATCTATTTATTTATTTATTTTTGCTGGAAGACTTGCAGCAAGTCTTTTTTTTTAAAGTAAGGAATAGCCCAATGAGGGCACATAGAGAAGTCAGGAAAAGTCGTTAAAGTTACTAATAACTTATGTATTGCCTAGAACATTGAATATCTACAATGAATTGATCTTTTTTTGCAGAGAATTAGAGATGTGGAAATGGTACAATTCTTTTATTTGACACTTCATATATTCCTGGGACCAGTAATTTTACAACTATTTTGAAAACTTGTAAAATATATCAGTTACCTGATCCAGACACATGCCAGTCTTTACATTCTCTCATGGAAATGTCATTATCTAAACTTATCTTAATTCTTCCACTATGGGCTCTGTTGTCAAATGTTATCTGCAAAGAAAAGAAAAGCTATAGTTTTTGAAGCCAATATGCCTCCATGCATTAATTAGGAAACAATTCTTTCTATGTGAGAGGAGATCCAGATCCTCATCTCCAACATATTGTTAAATCAGTTCAACCTTGAGAAGTTCACTTTCTTTCTCTGTGAAATGAGAAGTTTGAGCTATGTGTTCTACAGAGACCTTTTAGTGTCTAAAATCCTATGTTTCCAGGACAACTGTATAACAAGAGAACTTCCCTCTACTTTCTATTCTTAGTACCTCTAGATGCCCTCTTGATATGAGCAAGAGCTGGTACAAAACTTTCAGTTATAAAATAAGTAAGCCACTGAGATATAGTGTATAACACAGGGAATATAGTCAATAATATTTTAATAATTGCATAGTGACAGATGGTTACTAGACTTACTGTAATGATCACACCATAAGGTATATAAATGTTTAATCACTATGTTGTATACCTGAAACTAATATAATATTATTTTCCAACTATATTTAATATTTGTTTTAAAAGAGCTGGCACAACTATGCTTTTTCCCACCTTCCAGGGGGTCCTGAGCTAAAAATAGATGTTTAGTGTTGCAATTTAACACAGAGGTTCATTATTTCTGTCTCAAAACATTTCAACTGGAGCTTTTTAAATTTTCCTTCTGGGCCTAGATTTCTTAGTCACTCTAGAACCATATGTATTACAAAGGATGTGGTCACAGGGAATTGACAGGCAAGTCTTGCTTCAAGAATAAACGCGTAGGACACTAGGCACCAAGCAGGACAAAGCCATGCCAGAACACCTCCCATAGTCCTCTACTCTTTCCCCCTTCTAGCTTCATCTACTTTCCCCATTCAGGAATTGAAAAGCAAGGCAAAAAAAATCAATCTTTTTTTTTTAAGTTCCTCTTCTTTCAAGTCCTGAGGGGTAGGGGGAATTCTTTTAGAAGTCTGTCATTCAAATAAATTTTATCAAAGCTTCTTCATGTAGGGTAATCTGATATGACTTTAGATATGAGAAATCAAATAAATTTAACAAGTCTGGTTACTCTGTTTCTTCATGTTGCTCTGTAAGCTTTTTTCCTCAATAAGCAACCAAGGGCATTGACAGTATCTGCCCATCTCCATAACTGCTGGAGAACTCAGCCCACAGACTTACACAAGGAAGATGGTCAGTATTATTTGAATGAGTGAGAAATCCTTGCCAAAGAAACACCATGCATCTTCCACACAAAGAGCCTCGGGGTCTTAGAAATAGTAGGTGCTCCCTAAATGCCAATTTGGTTTAATGTTAATCACATCTTAATAAGGTATTGAAGAAGCTAAATTCTGTAAACAAAGAAGAAAAACACAGGATGGAATTAACAGATTAGATGTACAGTAAAAAATATTAGTGAATTATGCAGACATAGCAAAAGAGACTATTCAAAATGAAACACAGAGAAAAAAAAGACTGAAAAATAAAACAAAAAAAAGAGAACATTAGTGAGCCATAGGACAACTTCAAGTGCCTATATTCACATGTAACTACAATCTCTGAAAATTGAGGGGGAAGAAACAAAAATATATGAAGAAATAATATTGAGTAAATATCAAATATAATGAAAACTATAAAACCACAGAACCAAGATGTTCAATGAACTCCAAACACAAGAAGCATGAAGAAAACTATACCAAGGCATATTAAAATGGAATTGTTAAAATGAGAGCTAAAGAGAAAAAATTTAAAAGCAGCCAAAAGAGGTAAAATACATCCTATACAGCAGAACAGATGACAACGACAGTAGATTTTCTCGTCAGAAACAATGCAAGGCTGGAGAGCAACATCTTTAAAGTACAGGAAAAAAAAAAAACATCTAGAATTCTATACCCAGTGAAACTATCTTTTTAAAATGAAGGTGAAATACTTTTTCAGACATACACAAGCTGAGAGAATTCATCACCCACAGATCTGCACTATAAGAAATGTTAAAGGAGGCCCTTCAGGCATAAGGAAAATGCCAGATGGAAACCTGAAGCTACACAAAGGAATGAAGCACTCTGAAAATGGTAGCTACAGGGCAAATATAAAGACTTTTTTCTTATTACTTAAATTACTTGAAAAGATAATTGACTGTTTAAAGCAAAAATAATAATAATGTATTTTGTAACACATCTTAATGTAAATTGTATGACAACAGTAACATAAAGGCCAAGATTGGAGAAATGAAATATATTGCTGTTAGGTTCTTATACTATTCATGTAATGGTATAGCATTGAATGTGGATTGTAATAAGTTAAATATGTCATTACATACCCTAAAATAATACAGCAAAAAATTATAGCTAACAAGCTAACAAAGAATACCCAGTTAATTGAAAAAAAAGACAGAGAAAGCATATTAATAATCACATGCAAATTACATGAAGTTTAAATGGTCTAAGTACCCTAATTAAAAGGAAGAGTGGTAGGCTAGTCAAGATGGCATAGAAGGTAGAGGCTGTGCATGCCTCCTCTCATGACTACACCATAATTATAACGAAGCTACAGAGCAACTATCATTGGGAGTTGCCTGAGGTCTGGCTGAACAGAAGCCCTATGACTAGAGACAAACACAAGAGGTCACTGTGAACTGGTAGGAGGGGCAAAGATGTGAAACCACTGGGTCCCACAACTACATGTGGTGATGGAGAATCAGGAGAGTTATCTTGGCTGCAAAGCCTCCTTCCCTACCTGAGGAGCAAGAGGTCCCAGCCTCACAATAGGCACCCAGTCCAGGGTTCCAGTGCTGGGAAGAGAAGTTCCTATGACCTCTGGCTGTGAAAACCAGCAGGGATGATGCCTAAGTGAGATGGAGAGCTGCAGGATGCAGACATTCCCCTTAAAGGGCCTGCACCTGGACTTACTTACTGATAGACTCACTCTGAGTTCCAGTGCTAGGGCAGCTACTGGAGGAGAGCCAGGGACATATGGGGAGACACTGAGTTGTTGGATTTCAGGGCAAGGGCCAGAGAGATGGCTTTCTCCTGGACAGAAGTACTGGCAGTATCCATTATTCCTGTGTTGAACCCTCCCCACTCCCAGCATGCAGATGCAGGTGGATGCCATATCCAAGTCTCCATCAACCTGGCTAACACAGGTCACTATACCCAGGTGATTCCCTAAGACCCTGCCTCTCCCAACCTGTGGAGCCACTGAGGCTACTTTCAGTGGTTTATTCCATACAAAAGGCCTGTCTTGGCTTTTGCTTCAGACTTTCCTAAAATCTCTCAAAAGTTCACAAAACCCAAAGAAGCAGCATCTGACCTCAGCATGCCCTGTACCTCTTGCTGAGCAACTCCAAACCCCACAATAGTGGCATCCAGACTGGGTTTCTGGCTTGGCCTCACAAGGCATCTATAAGCCCAGCACAAGTGGCAGCCATCTGTGGATTATTTGGTGACTCTTATCAGGTGGCCCCAGGAAGTGCACAGGCTACAACTAAACTTGACCTACAGCTGGACCCTTCCTAGGAAGCCCTTGGGCCAGCACACCCAGTGGTCTGCTTCCACCAGCTCTGGAGCAGGAATACCAACTAGGGCTGTACCTGAGAAGAACATATTTGAAGGGTAGACTGGGCAGGCACCAGAGCCCCACTAAAGTGAATCCTGTTCCACAGGATCAGCCCCTCACCAGCCAGTCCTCACAATCAATCAACCCAAGTGTCAATCCCTCTCATCAATGTGCAAACAGCAACCAAGGCTCAACTATAAACGCAGTGCACACACAACCCATAAAAGGGACACACCTTGAGTGCCTTGCTCAGGTGACCAAGGAAGACTGTGCCACTGAGCCCCACATGACACCTACTACATAAAGCCACTCTGCTAAGACCAGGAGATTTAGGAACCCTACCTCATACGTGGAAGCAGACATAAGGAGATAGCCAAAAAGGGGAGACAAAGAAACATGTCCCCCATGAAAAAATGGAACAAAGCTCCAGAGAAAGCTCAAAAAATAGAGACAAGCAATATACCAGATGCAGAGTTTAAAACATTGGTTATAAGGATACTCAATGAACTTAGGGGAAGAGTAGATGAACTTGGTGAGAACTTAAAGAGATAGGACACATAAAATGGAGAAGGAAAACAAAGGGAACCAGTCAGAAATGAAGAATACAATACCTGAGATAAAGAGTTCATTAGAGGGAATCAACCGAGTAAATGAAACAGAATCAAATCGGTGATTTAGAGCTTAGGGTAGTGAAGGACACCCAATCAGAACAGCAACAAGAAAAAAGAATCCAAAAAACTGAAAACAGTTTAAGGCTCCTCTGTGACAACATCAAGCATAACAACATTTGCATCATAGGGATACCTCGAGGAGAAGAGAGAGAACAAGAAATTGAAAACCTATTTGAAGAAATAATAATGAAAAATTTTCCTAACCTGTTGAAGGAAATAGACATACAACCCTAGAAAATTCAGCTCTCCCAAACAAGATGAACCCAGACAGGCCCATACCAGACACATTGTAATTAAAATACCAAAGGTTAAGTATAAAGAGAGACGCTTAAAAGCAGCAAGAGAAAAGCAATTAGTTACCTACAAGGGACCTACCATAAGATTATCAGGCAATTTCTCAACAGAAACTTTGCAGGTCAGAAGGGCTTGGCACAAAATATTCAAAGTGATGAAAAGCTAGGACCTACAACCATGATTACTCTACCCAGCAAAGCTATAAAAGAGCTTCCCATAAAAAAAAAAAGCTAAAGGAGTTCATTACCACCAAGCCAGTATTACAGGAAATGTTGGAGGGACTTCTTTAAGAAGAAAAATATGTATCAAAAATATAAATAAAGAATGGCAATAACTACATATCTATCAACAAGTATTTCAAATGAAAAAGAATTAAATGCTCTAATCAAAAGATAGGGTGGCTGAATGGATAAGAAAACAAGACCCTTATGTAGGTGGTCTATAAGAGACTTACTTTAGATCAAAAGACACACACAGATGGGAAAGTAAAGGGATGGAAAAAGATAGTTCATGAAGGACCTAGAGGGTGTTGTGCTGAGTGGAGTAAGTCAGATAGAGAAAGACAAATGCCATATGATTTTACATACATGTGGAATCTAAAGAAACAAACAAAAAACAGAAACAAACTCATAGATACAGACAACATTTTGAGGGTTACCAGATAGAAGGGGGATGGAGGGGTTGTGAAAAAGGGGGAAGGAGATAAGAAGTAGTTACAAAGTAGTCATGGAGATATAAAATATAGCTTAAGGAATATAATCAATAATATTGTAAGAACTATGTATGGTGTCAGAGGGGTACTAGATTTATTGAGGTGACCATAGTGATGTCTAATCACTATGTTGTATGCCGACTATTATTGGAAAAAAAATTTTTTTTAAAGGAAGAGATTGTGAAGTTGGATAAAAAAACAAGACTGAACTATATGCTGCTTAATAAGAAACCCACTCTAAATATAAGACACATATAGTTTTTAAAAGATGAAAAAGGATATACCATGCTAACACTAATCAAAAGAAAGCTGAAGTGGCTATATTAACATCAAAGTAAATTTTAGAGTAAAGGCTATTACTAGTGTTGAAGACTTCTATTTCATAATAACAAAAGTCAGTTCAAGCAGACATAGATGTTTATATGACTAATGAAAAGCTTAAAAATACATGATGAAAGAATTTATTAAACTACTATGAATGAATGCTAATGCACTACTTTCATACTATAAATCCAACTGGGTACACACAGAAAAGGTTTAGTAAATAGCTGTTGAATGAATTGAATATCTGCTATATATTACATACTTAGATAAGTCCTTTATATATGTTATCATCTATCTTGACAACAATTTTGTCAGGTAGGGGGCATTAATTTTGTTTTACAAATGAGAAAACTGAGGCTCAAACCTATTAAAAACTACGTAGCTACAAACTTGTGAGCTGAAATTAAAATCCAGGCTTGTCTGACTACAAATTCCCTGCATTTTATATCAGGTGTGGGCTATTCCAGTCTACATTTACTTATGACAATGAAGTTGCACTAGTGGCTTTTATGATGAAACTACCTTATACGAATGTAAGTTCTACCACAGTTCTATGAGATGCATTGCTAAATCCACAATGCATAGGCATAGCTTGAAATGTTTCTATAATAATGATGAAAATCTAACATCTGCATGTGGTTAACAAGCCAGGTTGCCTTTACCACCGTACTGACTCACTGAAAATGATCTACATTTTACAAGTGTTTCATTCATTCATTCGATATTTGAGTCACCTACTATGTTCTCTGAGGGAGGAAAAGATTGATAAAATGGTCCCTGCCTTCAAGGAGCTTTGATTCTAGCAGAGTTGATGATAAACACTTAGAAAATCCTAAAACAAAGGAGAAGGTGGTAAGACCATTGAAATTACAAAAACAAAAACAAAATAAAACAAAATAAAATTCAGAGCACAGAATGCATTTTTAACTGAAGAATCACAGATGGGTCCATGAAGGAGATGTCAATTGAGCTAAGCCTTAAAAATTTAACAAAAATTTTGAAAATTACAATTTACCAATGAGGTGGGGGTGGGGGGCAGAGATGAGATTGGATAACAACTCAATTTTTAAAAAATCAAGTAATGTTAAAAATTTATATCAGGTTTAAAATTTGTAACCTAAGTCAAAATCGTCTTATAGTTTCAGAGCTTTTTCTTTTTACATAACATAAATATTATTATATTATACTATTTTCTGAAAGATTTTTAATCCCAATTTCTGAAAACTTGATTTCCTACAGTCAATTAGTTGAGTATTGTGTACACAGCTTTTGATGCAAACTAATGCTGAAGTAATAGAAATTTGAATCATATGAAGGCAAGTTGTGTAAAATGCTTTCCTGTGTATGTCCATACTGCATTGTTACTGACTCTGACTTTCATCTGGTGATAGACTCACATGAGAGGCATCTTGTGCTCTCTAGGGACCATTAATAGCTCTGTTTACAACTGGAATGTAGAGAACATAGAAGAGATGGGGTGGGCTAAGGGGGGAGAAACTAACCAGAGCATTCAGAGGCAGCACAAGGAAGGCACTGTGAGCAATAACCCGAAGGCTATAAATGTTCACAGTGGGGAAACTCAGCAAGAACCCTTGACAATGACCTTCAGCCCTCAGCCACAGACCACTAACTGCTGACCATACAGAACCTATAAATTTCTGCTCCTTTTGTGTTTAAACACATACACAGTGCCAGACACTGCTCTTGGTACTGGAGACAGAGCAATGAACAAGGCAAGGTCCCTGCCCTCATAGAACTTACAAGACATAATTAGCAAGGAAACAAGTTATAAGAAAAGAGAACTAGCTGTACCAATGCTTCCTCTATGCACATTCAAGTGGAAACATCCGATATATATGACTATGCCCTGATAAAAGTAGATGAAGCATGTAACTAGATGAAACCATTTTTCTCCAGACTGGAACCAAATTCAGCCCAGCCCACACTTACAGTCAGAGTAAAGTCGTAACAGTCAGGGAGTTCGTGATGACGAATAGTCTGCAGATTAATGGCCTTCAGTTTAAACTTCAGCTCCACTGTTAGGAGTCTAGAAAACAAAGATTTTAGTGCAGTGAAAACATATACACACAAACATAAGTTACACGCCCTTCTGCTTCCCTCACCTGTGAAAGTCCAGGGTTAAGTTGAGTTTATTTTCTTCTAGTGTTCCAATGTAAAAAGATTCATCTGGCTCTACAAAGAAACAATCTGCCATAGAAAGAAGCAAAACATAATATAGCATCCAAAATAAATAAAACTGCATCTTGAAAAGATAAAACTAGATATTCAGATTCTAGTTAATATTTTTCTGAATTAGGATTTTAAAGGCTAGACATCCATACCAATTGGTTACAATCACTCATTTGTTTTTTTAGACATAAGTGGCTACATTACTAAAGTGGATGGGAGTGCAGGAAGATCTGAACTCTATCTCATTAGTCTTCCACAGAATGCTATCTTCCTTCCTGTACTTTAAGCCTAAACTTTGAGTCCTTCCTCCCTCTTTTGTATTCTATACACAGGTTTGAAGCACTTGCATTGTCTAAGGCAAAATTTTTCAACTTTAAAGGAGCTATTTTTTTAATATTATGTAGTAACTATTTTTCCTCAGTGAGCACTTTAAGAAGAAAAAAAAGGAAGATAACATCTTAGAAAGATTTCACTAATCAGTACTCTAATCCTTTACTATCCCTCTCAAAAAAAGAAAAGTCCCAGTGACTATTGTTGAAAGCATGCAAATACCTATTTTTTAATTGAACGATTTAAGCTGTTTTAGGTACAAATTGCAAATAAAACTCTGCTAATGAAAATAAGTTGTGCTATTCTAAATTCTGTTTCTCATTTCTTCCCCAACCTACCCCAAAGATACTGAATAGTGAAGAGAGGGAGTTTTATATACATCAAGAATTTGCAAGCATAATGTTTTGTAAGGATAATATCTGCCTATTTAACTGGCTTATTCCTCATGAGAGGCAGAATATAGTAGCTAAGAGCATAGACAGCCTGGGTCAAATTTCAGCACTGCGTCTTACTAGTTTCATCTTGAGCAGATAACTTAACTCTCTGAGCCATAATTTAGTCTTCTAAAAAATGGGGATAATAATAAACCTTACCCTTGTTGGAGTTTTTTTTTTTTTAATCATGAGTTATAGTAAAGGGCTTAGAACAGTACCTGGCTGACACATAATAACTCCTATATGGTTCTTTTTTGACCTAATACCAAATCAATATTTTCAGAGATGAAATTACTGATTATAAGTATAAATCAAGGAGCTAAAAATGGAAATTCTAGCTTATAGAACAACATTACCAGTTTCAATTATTGGATCAATGTCAAAGGTATCATTTCCAGGAAAGATGTTTCCTTGCTTGTAGAAGTGCTGACAGATCGCCATACCAGACTGTTCCGTACCCTTACTCTCATAAGCATGATTCCCAACTGAGATGTTAGGTAGCTGCAAATACTTCAACCAAAAAGAGAAACAGAAAATGGGAGTGCCTGCCAGAGCAGAAGTAAAGCCATGATTCTCCTCCCTCCCTGCCTCAGAAAATGGCAGGTTCCCACCTCTACTCTGGTGAAGACATTTGCATTAATATGAGTAACAAGCTACTGTGCATCAGGACAGCAGAGGGGCGAAGAGCACTCAAAAATTAGAGTTCTAAGTTCAACTGTCAATATTGTGACCTTAGGCAAGTCACAAACTTTCTAGGTTTCTGGTTCCTTATCTGCAAAATTAAAGGTTTAAACCCATAATCACAGAGATTCTTTCCTCCTGTAAAAAAAAAAACCATGTTCAGGAACTGGTTTTTACTTGCGATGCAAAGACAAATTTGATTTACCTTTTTCTATTTCCTGTCAAGACAGAGTTTTGCTATACTACTGCAATATAGGAAGGGGGATACAATCATTCCAGGCTAACCAGAAAAACTTTTTATAAAAACAATATTTTTTAAATATTTATCTTTGCAAGAATACAGTTTAGTCACTTTCAAAGCAATATTCTCCTCTCCTGGTGAATCCTCTAACTTAAACAAACAAGAATACTATGTACATTAGAATTGTCAACTTAAAACTTTTAATAGATTTCTATAGATGAAAAACACAAAACTAAGTGTTTCACGGGTGACTGTGAACATGTTGTTTGACACAATTGGTAATGCAAAGATAAGGATATGCTGTCTGTCTCTTGGGATTAATAATTTAGTGGGATGGACACATAGATAAATAATTCTACTAAAAGTTTATCAGTTATTCAAGCCAAAACTTAGGAATTATCCTTTAGTCTCCTTCTCTCACCCTCCACTTCCAATTCATCAGAAAATCATGTATTACTTTCAAATTATATCCCATATCTGACCACTTCTCATCACCTTCACTGCTATTATCCTAGTTCATACCAGTATCATCTCCCATCTGATCTGCCTGGTTTTCCTTTATCCAATCTGCACACTCACCACAGTCTAGTCTTTGTAAAGAACTCATAGGACTGTCACAAAATTAAGTGAATTAACACAGCAAAACCCTTAGAATAGTGACACTCAGAACATGAACCTGTTCAGGACTTCATTTCTGTCATGTCTTCTCCCTAGAAGCTTCTTTGAGACAGCCACCACTGCTTCCCCACTCTTTCATCTGCCCTCTGCTCACCTATTACCTTATCAGAGAAGCCTTCCCTTACCACCTCCAGGTATTCACTCTTTCTGCTGCTGCTTCTTTTTTTTGGTTTACAGTATACTTATACCAAATGACAGATGACATCCTCATTTACTTATTTACTGCCTATCTATTTATATTAGAATATGACTTTCTTGACTTCGTTCACTGCTGTATTCATGCACCAAAAATAATATCTGATACATAACAGATGCTAAATATTTGAATGAATAAATGTTAGCCTTTGCAAATGTGTATTATTGGCTCTCCCCTACTAAAAACCCTCCCGCAGCTTCTTGTCTCTCTCAGAGCTGACTTTAAAGCTCCTTTCCAAGGCCTATAAACCTAATCCAGTCATACTTGCTTCTTTTGTATTTCTTTAAACATACTCAATGTTTTCTGGCCTATAGGGCCTTTGCTCTTGCTAATTCTACAGCCTGGAAAATTCTTCCCCAGATTTTATGTCCTCAGAGAGCCCTTTTCTGATTGCCATGGACTGTAATGCTTTATGCTACTTTATTATACTTCATAGCACTCATCGCTATATGAAATCAAATGATGTTGGTTAAACTTGTTTAAAATCTGTCTTCCTGCATTAGAATATAAATTCCACAGAACAAGGAATTTCTCAAGTCCACCACTCTAACTCCAGCACTTAGGAAAGTATTAGGCACAGAGGAGGTACTTGAATACTTGTCAAATTCATGATAAGGTAAAAAATTATTATAATGTGATAGTGGCTCTTCATTTACTATAGCTACTCTATGCACAGTGAGATGGTAAACTGCTAGAATAAGATCTGTGATTATGGCACCAAGATTTCTACTAGCCTTGGGATTGAGAAAATGAGCCAGATATTTATGGTAATAGAAGTAAGCTGCATAAATTGTTAAATAGCATTATGTCCTACATGTAGGGGGAAAATAGTATAATGCTGGAGATATTTTGTTTTGAGATTTTTGTTTGCTATTCAAAGAAATAAATGTATCAAGTCTTTCTAAAGCTACTCTGAGCCAAATTAGTATTTTTATGTGATGAGGGAAGACATAAGAGGCAAAGAGTTTATTAAATGAAAAAGACAGTAAGAGATATTGAGTGTGGTATGGTACTTCAGGCACATCATAAAAAGGCAGGGTTTCTTTGGAAAAGACAGTGATACTGTAGAGAAAGGAAGGCAGCAGGACAAGAGGAAGACCAAATATGAGATGGACTGACTTCATAATTGAAGCCACGGACATGAGTCTACACAAGCTGAGCAGGGTTGTTGAGGACAGGACATTGTGGACATCACTCACTTATGGAGTCGCCAGGAATTGGAACTGACTCAATGACATGTAACACACACAAGGTACCAAGTAGATCAGTGTTCATGGAATGTGGGGTGTGTAATGAGGTAAAGCAAGAAAAGCTAGCAGGGGTCATGTAAAATCATACCTAAATGGGGCCCTTTAGCCCTTCTGAGTGCCAGCTATTTGTGAGGCAAATCCCTACAGGAATTACCCCAAATCTAAAACTCTTGACCACAGAAACTATATGTCTTAAACTTTGTAAGATCTTGAAACACAAAAGACCTGAGGCACACGGCTGCAGGTACCTGCTAACATTATAAGTACACTACAACCAATCTTCCTTGCTGTTCTATTAAGACTCTATCTGGAGGTTGGAGCACCTGTGAGAGCTGGATGGTCAGGGGCAAGTAGCAGGGCTGTGTCCAGCTCAAGGGAAGCCCTGGAGCCCAAGTCAGAGGACCCTGGGCCAGGAATGTAGTGTGGGGCTATGGCTGGAAGGAGGATGAACTGTGGAATTGACTGACGGGGCACCTAAGTGGCTGTGACTTCTATGGAGCTTTAATCAGGCTGGGCCTCTGTCTCACTTGCCTCTGCAGCTCTGCCCTGGGAAAAAGAGTTTTTCAAGCATATCCTGGGTCTCAGGTCATCCTTTGAGAGATAATATAAAAATATAGTAAAGATTCTAATCTGAGTAATGTGGCACCCAAAGTAAAACATATTAAAACTGTTGCTCCTTTGAGGTTCTTCTGTGACCACGTGAATCTAACATATAATGAGCCTTTGAGCTCATTTATTCATTCTAATTGATTTCCCTTCTTCTCTACCCACTACCCTGCTACTTCTTGGCTGTTTTCTAAAGGAATCACTTAAAATCACAGACTTGATTGCATAATATGTTATGTACCTCTGCCTTCACAGAATAAGTATATCAAATGCTGTGGGGCATTGAACACTGATACACACACACACACACACACACACACACACACACATTGCATATATATATACGATATATATATGAAATATATATGTATATATACACACATACATATATATTGCATATATATATGCAATCAAGTCTGTGATTTTAAGTGAATTCTTTCAAAAACAATCAAGAAGCGGAAGGGCAGAGGGTGGGGAAGAAGGGAAGCCAATCAGAAGTAGGAATTTATAAACTGTGCTTAAGCTGTAAGAGTAAATCATTCTAAGACCCTGAGCCCTTTAAATCTAAGCAACTGATCAGAAAGAGATACAGGCTGGGGCGAAGGTGGGAAGAGGGAAGAGACTATGAACCTTCTTTGGACAGGGTGGTTCTGAGGTGCTCGGGAACTGTCTGGCACACAGCAGTGTGAGCACCTGTTTAGGAGTTGTGTCACCTTGGGCATGGTTCAGGCAGTATAGTTGAGGAAATTCTGCAGGAAAAGGACAAATCTTTGAGAACTGCCCAAATTTAATGAGCAGAGGAAAAAAAGGAACCCAGTAAAGATAATTCACAAAATGATTGCAGAAAGGCAATATATAACCTAAAACAAAATGACCAGTGTTTTGACATTCAAATATATAAGCATATATAATAAACAGTGATGTTGTTATAACCAGTGTGGAATGAGGATGGGACCTAGAGATGGTCTAATTAGAGGACATCTGTAGGCTAAACGCTTCAATAACTAACTAGTCATGTAAATACCTCTAAGAGCTGAGAAGCCACTGCTCTATCTGTTCTTTGTCTTTGGTGGCTATCACTTCAACTATCAAGATATTTCCTTATAATAAAAAATCCCTCTTTAATATCAGTCCATATTTTCCTTTTTTAGTTCTCTGGAATCAGGTGGAATACTAGTTACAAAGAATATGAAAATCTGATAAACAGAATGGCCTGAATGCCAAATAGCACTATGTTTTTAAAACTAATTTTAAGCCTACTAATAAAGGTAAATTAAGAGGAATTTAATGAACTGTTTACCTCTTGCCTCTACAACCTCTCTTGAAAAAAAAAAAACTGAACAAACTATCAATTTGGTTCAGAGTAGCTTTAGAGAACCTTAGTAAGCTTAAAACAAAAACTTCAAAACAGTATCTCCAGCATTATATTATTTTCTTCCCCTTATGTGTTTGTTATAGGATATACTTCTGTTTAACAACTTATACAGCTTACTTCTATTTCTATAGATTTCAAGTAATTTTCACAATCAGAATGCTAACAGAAAGCCTTGGTACCATAATGATATATCCTATCCTAGCAATTTACTATCACACTGTGCATAGATTGTTTCTAGATGATGAAGAGCCATAATTGCATTATAACAATTTTTTTGAGAAGAGTTGTAATTATTTTGAAATGTGGTCTGCAAACCAACCGAGGTTGGAAATATTACTTCAAGAATAGTTTCAATGATACATACAAAATAAGAGATTTAGGATCTTGAGAAGATATTGTTTATAGCAAAAACAGATTAACTAGAAACTTAGAATAGGAATTTGACTCATCTGTATAAAAAACAAGATTTTTTTTGACAGTTTTTCAATGTTACAATAAGGTCATTGTTATGTATGAAATAAAGGCTTTCCTTATTTTTTAAATAAACTTTCAGGTCTTGGTTGCTATATACACTCTACAAAGTTAATATTCTCATTATGTGTTAAGAACCCCTGAAAATATAAACTCTGAAGACTTAATGACTACTTACAACCTGGGTCAGAGTTAATCATCTCAAATCTTTGAGGCTCTCATGCCAAGCCCTGACTCTGATTTTTTAAATTAAGTCTTTAAAGTTTCTGTCTCTCTGTTACTAAACAAAAGCTTTTCTCAATTTCTAGTTTTGCAAACGTTTGTTGGCAATATTTTTAAAAGAATTTAAAATGGTTTTATCCCTGTCATATATACATGTCATTAGAGAAATGTTCACCATTCTACACTTCAATGTTAGTTTCTATCATGTACATTGCAACAATTTTCTAGTCTATTCTTTCTCCCAAGTAATAAATGCACATGCACCCCTGAGAGGGAAAAATCAAGAAATCTCATTAGATTATCTGTACATTTCAAAAAAAGAATGCACATGCTTGACTTACCTGGTTCACTGAGAAGATGATCTGATTGTATACATCACTTTGTGTGTATACTGCATGTGTGTCATCTGTTTGGTCCCCATATCCTTTTAGGAAGAGGTGTTTGAATGCTATAGTGTTATCTTCCTTGAAAGCTACCACCATCTGGTTACTTAGCCCAAAAAAGACCAGCTTAAAAGAAAAAAGAAAAGTAAGAGGGTAAAAAAGCAATGAAATAAAAGGTCTCCAGAAAATGATCAATTTATCTATTCAAGATTCAATGTCTAATTAATCCTAAATATGTTCAACAGAAATTAAACTTTTGGTGGCTCTGGATTGATTTAAATATAAGGTGGGTTTTTAGTTCTAAAGAAAAAAAAAGTGACTTTGCACTTTTCGTGTATGATCTCACTTATGACATTATCCCAACCATCAGAAGCTTTAAGAGTTCAGAGAAGTCCTTAAGGGTTTTTTTAAATTTTCAGAGAAGCAAAGTCACTTTGGCTACAGAAATAGGAAGGTTTACCTAGGAAAGAAAGAAGACTCTGAAGTATGTGCAGAATTTGGGTAGAGGACATCTGAGGAACACAAGGGACAGGCTAAGAAACTAACATAGAACTTAGCGCTTTGTGGGGACTGTTGGTATCACTGAGGATGCCAACATAATTCAATTAGAGGAACAGTGAGAAAAAAAAAACGAGCAGAGAAGTGCGGAAAATTGGTGCAGGAGCTTGAACAGCAAGCAGAAGAGTTTAAAAATGAATTCCATAGGACATCAAGGAGGTTTTGAAGCAGGTATATAATGTAAGAAATACCTCAGATAAGTCTAAGTCCTGCAATCAAACTACATTCCTAGGTCTAATGACCAAAACTGTGACAAGACCCAACATAAAAATATCTTTTTAACTCATCTCTAAATTAAAGTATATTAACATAAGATATCCTTACCATTCATGCAGGACTAACCCCAAATAAACCAATTATTCACACACAAAAAAAGCTATTTAACTGCACTGCTGCCATATTGATATAAGCTTTTCCAACCATATCCAAATCTGACTTTACTCCAAGTCTTTCACTTCCTCTTCCTTCCCAAACCACCTCAGTCTCTCTCTCATATACCCCCCCACACACACACACACACATGCACGCACATCTCAAGTTTAAAATATATACTCTGACTTTGATCCCAGAGTGAGGCAAGATGTATTTTACATGGCATACTGTATTTCCTCATACTAATCTACAATATTTACAAGATGAGTACATAAAGGTTCAGAGATGTTAAATAACATTTCCAAATTACATCATTAGCAAATATATAGTTAAAATCTGAACACATCTAACAGACTCAATCTAAACTCCATCCACTTTACCATGCTACATGAAGTAATCCAGGGTCTGAGCAGGAGAAAGAGAGTAGACAAATTTTTTACCCTCTCATTTCCTCTTGTGATGTATGCCCTATACCCTACACATGTCTTCACTTTCCACTTAACTCAATTTCCATTTCTGAAGAGACTTTTAGCTAAAAGTTCTATTTAAATCCTAATAAGATGATAGTTGGATATTCCAGGGATTTTTACATCGTTTAAAGCTGATGACCAAAAAGCCTCCAAAGAGAGAATTCACAGACATTCTTACCAATTCATTCAAATACTTGAGTACCTCCCACAGGCCAGCCTTGAGCTAGGTACTGAGGATATAATGAAAAGGCAACAATTCCTTCCCTCAAAGGGCTTAGAGTCAGGCAGGAGTACAGGTGGATGAGATAGAATTGCTGTAATTCAAATACTGAGACAGGAAGTGGGAAACAGGAAACTTTTAATAGAGTACCTATCATTCGTATATACATCTTTGGAGGACACAAAACCTCTAACTTAACTTCTTTTCCCTGAAAAGAGGGAATCTGTCACCAAGTCACCTTCATTTGCTCCACTACAAGTTGTCTAGATGTAATATTTGTTTGATTGCTCAGATACAAATTAAGGAAACATCGCAATTAAGAAACTCTCAGTTTCTTTCAAAAACTTACCTAAACACTTTTTATGTGTTTATCATTACTAACAGTGTTAACATTTTAAACCATTGGCCAATTTTACTCTTGACCACCTTAGGAAATACAGGTTAGATGAGCTTCCTAAAAGATTAAGGAGTACTTAAGAGCATATGTCTTAGAGGAAATAAACCTGAGTTTGAATTTAAGTTCTACTCTTCTAGTTTTCTATGAGAAGCTATTTTTACCTTACTAAGCCTCACTGTTCTCATCTATAAAACGAGAATACCATTATCTCTGATTTGTTTTCATAATTAAACATGATGATGTCTATACAATATTTAGCCTGAAACATGGCACTCAAGTGGCATCTATCATTTTAAATAAAAAATATTCATATATATATATATGAATATTTTTCTAATATATAGGCTTTCTCCCCTATTTATAAGAAAAAACACACATATTTTTCACTATCGTGACACTGTATTATTACCTAGAAGCCAAGAATTCCAATTCCAACTTGCCAAATATTATTATATTGAGAATCAGAAATTCATTTTCATGGTGATATGTTAGGAGAATGCACCTCCCTCTAAAGTCTTGATTCAGCTACGGACTAGCATGTGGCTTTTTAAAAAAAACTCTATAAATACAAGTTTCCTCCTCTGTAAAATAAGGGATGCTCGTATTGACCCAATAGGAATGATGTTGGAATTAAATAAAATAATGTCCTGGAATAGAGTTGAGTAGTCACTCAAATGTTTATTTCCCTTGACACAATAAGTAACATCAGAAACTAAGGCAAGAAGTCTACCAACTTCATATAATTGTAGAAATCACCTTAGCTTCTGACAATCTTAAGCATTTGTTTCAATAACAAATTAAAATTCATGACTTCAGGGTTTAAATAACATTTTTCTCCTTGAATACCAATTATTTATTTACTTCTGTATTTTTTCACCAAGAGAAAGTACTAATAAAGATAAAGCTTCACATTTATTTCTCTGCTTTCATTTTTCCCTTTTGTTTTTAACAAGAGGTAATTACTTCACCAGAGTAAATCACACTAGTAGACATAAAGGATCACAAAATATGGTTTCCTCCGAATATGTTAAGAAAAGCCAAGGAAATGAGATTAAAAATCTTCTAAAATGAAGTCACATATTTCACTACCTGTGCCACTCCTTTTCTGTTAACTCTACATCCTTCCACTGCAGAACTCCCATGATCACAGGGTTATGAGAATCCAAGTACTTGCCTTAACAGAAACCCTAGAAGCTTCTGAAGAGAGAGAAATTCCCAGGAAATTAGGAAAGGATGAACTAGAAAAGGAAAGACTTCTGGTTGGCAACAGCTAGTTTCCAAGGCTGATTCAGATAACTTCAGCTAAACCTCTCAATTGGAAGCCAAATATTAAAATTTCCTTTTCCTGAAAACTAATTAGATTATGTAACCAAAATTATAACTGAATGAAAGAAGAGACGGAAAAAGGTAAGAAAAAAATCCAGTCTTCTTTCACAAATACTGGAGAGAGGAGGGTTATAAATTGCATGCTTCCTTATTTTCTGTTCTTTATTGTTCTCCATTATGGATATAGTTAAAAGTTATAAAAACCACTGTCAACAGTCCTCTTTGTTATTAAAAGAGGCCTTTCACCAAACTCTCGATCTAAGATGCTTACCTGGATAGTCACCATTGCAAGTTTTAAAATTTGTATGACAAGTTTCCATGGTTTTCTACCTCGAGCCCAGAACTTCTCACAAGGATTCATGAAAAAATATTTGAGTTTTCGCCTCATCTGTTCTTCTAATAGAAGCTCCTCCGAGGGAGATGTATTCTGGTTAAAAGTGCAGCCATTTTCCTCTTGGTGGAAGCTGCAGCTACTTATAACTACCTCGGGATTTTCCATCTCTAGAGGAAAACAAACAAAACTGTTTCCTTTCTGTAGGTAAAGGAACAAGTTTATATTCTTTGCTCTTGTTGGACAGTCGAAGAATCCCAGACAGAAGATCTGGTTTCAAATAAGCACCAATGTTCTAAGCTGTGCTTTAGATATTTACTTCTCAGTTCAAGTCCAAATCCCAATCAGCCACATCACTTGTGTTTGCTTTTTATTGAAAGCTTTATATTTCTATAGCACATTTTACTTTTCAAAATACTTCGTATCTTTTATTTCCTTTGTCCCTTTGAAAAAGATCGGGCTGGTTTTATCGTCTTCATAGTCAGCTTTTCCAGAGCAACAAAATCACTCCAGAAGCTGGGACTTATCTTAGATTTTCTCTCAGACTAATACTGATATTATGGGAACCTGTTCAAAATAAAATATCCCAAACCACTAGGGAAAATAGAGCCCTTCCATATAAAAGGCTGGCTTACTTTTACAATAACTTGTACTCAGAAATCAAGGAAAGGGGATTCAAACTATACTTATACAATATCTGACAAGTCACTGTTAAGACACTACTGCTTCTCAAGTAAAATCCCGCTTTTGTTTCTGATTCAAACACTCAGCAAAAACAATATCTCCAAACAATAGATATTGGCTATAAAAGCTAGCCAAGGGGAAAGTTTTTAAACTCTTGATTAAGAAAAAGATTAATAAGAACATTGCTGAGTCGATAACACATAAAATATATTTACAATAGTATATGCAGTACCTTCAAAATGAAATAAGTATGATAGAACTCATTAAAGTGTGGGTCGTGTGAGTTAAAATGCCTTTCAATGTATGAGCATAAAAACCCTTAGGTAAAGATATAAAGCAGAGAAAAAGGTTATTAATACCTTAGGATTTTTACTTCTTCAAGAAAGTCTGATATTTTTAACCAGCATTTAAAGAGACTTTACCTATGGGCCTTGAAACAAAGATGATTTTACATTGATCAAAACTCACATGTGAACACCAGCATAATAATGAAGCTGTTAATAATAAAACACGTCGGTGAATTACAGATTTGAGGTCACATAAGGTCCTTTCTACTTTGATAAAGGGGAAATTAAACTTTAAACAAACTAGTCACATGCCATGTAACAGTAACCCACAGGAACAAAGAGCAAACGAGCCAACCACAATTAATTTATTCAGCATTTCGCACCAAGTTGTCCCAGAGAGAAGACATTTCATTTACAAGGACTGACCGCGAAACTGGCTGCAAACAGTAGTTTTCCCGCATCACAGAAACCCTTCCGAGGGTGCACTTTGAAAACTGAAATCTGTCCAGACCCCCTAGTCGCTGAAGAAGCACGAGCCACAAACCCTTCACACCCTCTTCAGATCGCCAAGTGGGATGCGGGGTGGGCGGAGCTGCGGGTCAGGAGAGAGGCTATTGGAGATATTAGGCATGCTTTTAGACTCTACACACTAACACACATTTATTCATGGAGATGAAAGGCTTAATTGGACTGAGCTGCAGAAAATTAGTTAAAAACAGGGATTATTTGTAAATAGGCGACAAAATACCGCAACCTTATTTCTTCAGAAGCGCGTTCTCACTCCACCAGACACGAAACTTCAGTCTCTTTTCCATTCTTTCCTTTTTCCGTCATCTTTTTTCTTTTCCTCCCTTTTTCAATAAGTGCTCGCTCACACTGACTTTATCGGGCTGGTAGTCCATTCGGGGAATGCGTGGAGGCCGCAGCGACTCTCCCGAGAGCTCGCCCTGCGGTGGCCGCGCCTTCCGTCCCAGCCACTGCGCCCTTGAGCCGCTTCCACAACCCGGGCACGGCTGGAGGCTGCTTTCGCCCAGCACAGGGGACCCGCTCCCCACACTTCTAACAGAGGGGCATCCGAGTGGAGAGAGGCTGGCTGTGCAACTCGCAGACCATCTCGGAGTCCCCGGCCCGCATCCAGACGACCACCCCAATCCCAGGCCTCCCAGGGCGAGACCAGACCACAGGTGGATTCCAGCTCTCGGAGTCCCGCCTTGGGCTTCCTCAGGGCGGCGGCCCGGGCGCGGACCGCGCGGCAGAGCCTCCCAGCCACCCCGGCTTGAGTCCGGGCTACCCCCGGCGGGGGTGTGCGCCGACCCGACCCTCAGGGCCCCCGCGGGAGCCCAGGTCCGCCCGCGCGTGCCCCTACTGACCTCGGCGGGGTGGCCAAGCCGGCGCTGCGGCAAACTGCTGCAGCTGGTACCCCGCTGTCACCTGTGTTTCTTCCATGACGCCGACGTCCGGGGACCCTACCCTCCCGCTTTATGTCACCGGCGACTCGCGGTCCCTGCGCCGCGGGCGCCTTTCCCACGACACCTGATGCCTCTGGGCGCTGTGGGGCTTGGCTCACCTCCGGTACGCAGCACGCACAGGGGGCTCGGGGCTGGGCCCGCGCGGAGACCCAGGGGAGCGCGTCAGCGGGCAGCTCCGGAGGTCTCGGAGGCTCAGCCTTCAGCGGGGTACAGCGGAAGCTGGCGGCCGGGAGCAGCTGCACTTGGCATCCTCCCTCCTCCGACCGCTGAACTCGTGCCCCTCCGCCCCACCGCTCCGGTTCCTTTCCACGCCCTTTCTGGGGCCGTCTTTCAAGCCGACAGACGAGGCGAAAGAAGCAGTTAGATTGCGCTCGGCGCTGTCCCGGGTCTCTCTCCACGGTCCCCCCCCGCCACCACCACCACCACCTTCACCCTTTCACGGCTCTCCACGTCCCGGTAATCAACCCGCAAACCCTACTCAGGTTCTCTCTGACTGCACATTAGCTGCCGCGAGGTGAGGTAGAAATGTGTGGGCTCCGGGCTTCAGCCCCGAAAAGGCGCCATTCCTCTTGTCCCATTCCTCTCACATGGTTGGGACGCGAGGACGGATGTAAAGAACCTGGCCAAGGGGGAGTGTTCAGTCCTCTCTAGCAGCCGTCTCTTCTGATTTTTGTATACAGGGGAAATTATGAAGCGTAAGACTTTTCAAGCCTGAGCCTTGTACTCTCTCTAAGTCTTCCAGTTTGGAGAATTATTGACTAGACTCCTCTAGACTAGATGCTGGGACAGAAAGAGCCCTAGAAAGCCTTTAGAAGTAATGTGACTAGAAATACTTGCGGTATGACAAAGATTCTTTAATTGGACAAACTTTAGGCTCCTAAATGTTTTCCTAGACTCATCTGTGCACTTCTCTGTAAAATCAAATTTTAGCAAGAACCCTGTTAGTTTAACCACAAACACCCCCCAACACACACACAGTCAATATCTGATCATCCCCAATATCTGATGCGGTTCTTCATCTTCTCTCATTCTCTAGGTGGTGTCTGATCACACTGGCCTGTTTTCAGTTTGATGGGTTTAGCCAGAACTTTCCTTATCTCTGTTGTTTTTCTCTTAGTAATTTTTCACCCACTAACCCCTATCTACCCTGTTCCTGGGCTTGGAATTCCTGCCTATGCTGTAGTTAGCTCCATCTTTCTCCCCCACTCTAAAATTCATTGCTGTGGTCCCTATACTTACCTCAATTGTCCGGAATAAAATCTGCCTTCAATCTTTAACAAGTGCCATTAATTTTTTTTTCTTTAAGAGTGGACCTCCAACCATAAACCTTCATGATTTTCTTCATGATTTTTTTTTAAATTAAACCTTGGCTTACTCCTTATCAGGGATAGGTCAGGAACTTTTATTAATATGAATTACAATCACTTTGGAAATACTTTATTTTTTATTTTTATTTTTTTGGCCACAGGTAAGTTTGTAAAACACACACAGACACACAGACACACACACACACATACTCACTGAGTTTTTATAACAGGTAATCCTCCAAATTATCTCAAGAGCTATCAGATCCTTTTCGAAACCTGTTTTCAAATCACACCAGTTTGCATGGATAATTTATAAATGGAAATAGCTTTTCTTACAACTGAGTAGAAGAATTTTATCCTGTTAATTAACTTAATCCTAAGTGCTGTGAACAAGGCAGATACTCAAAAGGCTATAATTGGCACACTCAGTTCTCAAGTGCAATTTGCAAAATATAATCTCCAACACTCACATGCCTCCACATGCTTTAGCACTGTCTTCTTACTATAACGGTAAAGTCATCTTGACAGTGGGAGTCTGAAATACTTGATTGTTCCAGAACAATCTCAACTTTGTAAAGGTTCACAGGTGTAAATAATGGCCCTCACTTGATCTTAATTAGAGCTGTTTTAAGGAGACAGATGATTTTAAAAAGTCAGGCTTTACAAGAGTCATATGGATGGGAGCCCAAATTCTCTTCTTGCCACTTACTGACTGACCTTGGGGAATTATTTAACCTCTTCATCTCCCCATTTCCTTCATATAACCCATCTAATAAAAAGAATGATGGACTTTAATTAATAGGATGCATGTAAAGCACCTATTATTGTGCCTGGCATATTTTATGTGCTTTAAGTATTCATCTTTTTTTTTTTTTTTGGAAGATCTAAATTAATGAAAGGATCAACCATGTTCAAGGATTACAAGACTTAATATTGTTAAGATGTTAATCTTGGCAAGTTTATTTATAGAGTTCATTTATAAGATTAAGATGTTAATCTTGGCAAGTTCATTTATCTCAATTGAAATTCCAGCAAGCTGTTTTGTAAAAATTGACAAAGTGAATCTAAAATTCATACAGAAATGCAAAGAACCTAGA
The DNA here is from genome assembly GCA_004027375.1 of Macroglossus sobrinus. Classification (NCBI taxonomy): domain Eukaryota; kingdom Metazoa; phylum Chordata; class Mammalia; order Chiroptera; family Pteropodidae; genus Macroglossus; species Macroglossus sobrinus. The sequence goes on along the minus strand of PVKZ01001385.1, from coordinate 77,206 downwards.
ATAACCAATTTTAGTCCTTGTTAAAAATAAAGAACAAATTGGAGGACTTACCCTACCCAATGACAGTTCGGTATTTGTGAAGAGACATATAGAATATATATAGATAGTGGAACAGACTAGAGAGTCCAGTAATGGATCAACACACATTTATGGTCAACTGGTTTTTGACAAAGGTACCAAAACAATGTAAAGAGGAAAATTAAACCTTAACAATCAACATAGTAATACTATTGGCTCAATATATTGACATCTTGTCAAAAGGAAGACAGGAAACTCTGATATGCAGAGTCAAAGATTAAGGCCAATATATGGGGAAAGCATGACAGGAACACATTAGAGAGAAGCAGTTGAAGTCCAACTAGTCAGTCTCGCTTGTAACTGTTGTCATGTTAAAAGTGTATGTTCCTGGCCCTGCTGATGATTAGTTGTTGCAAATGAAACAAACATTAATATGTTTACATACATAGTATACATTGTGTTAACACTTTGAATGGTATTACAAGAAATAAGTTTTGCAAATAAAATAACTCCCTAAATTTTTCAATTTCAACATATTTCTATGCAATACTGTTGGTCTTGCTAGGAGATCTGAATGTTAAACATTATTTGAATACTACCCTGTCATGTTTGCTGCATTTTCCAGTGTTTGAATATTCACTAAATGATATATTTCTTTGTAAGTCAGACAAAATATTTTCATTGTTAAAAGAGTAGATGAGACTTATGGTCAAGATGGTACAGTAGGTAAACTTGTGTTCTCCTTTTTTCATGATAACATCAAATTTACAACTAAAATATAGAACAAACATCATTGAGAACCACCTGAAGACTAGCTAAATAGAACTCTTATAACTAAAGATATAAAAAAGAAGCCACATAAAGACTGACAGGAGCGGTGGAGATGCAAAACAAGCTGATCTCACACATGGTGGTTAAGAATCGGCCCCAGAGGTTCCCCCTAAAAAGTGAGAAGTCCCAACCCAACGCCAGGCTCCTAGGGCACCAGTGCTGGAAAAAGAGTCACCATAACATCTGGCTGTGAAAACTAGCAGAGATTGCAACTGCTGGAGACCTAGGCACTGCAGTTCTTAAAGGGCCTGTGCACAGACTCACTCACAAAGTCACTTACTCTAAGCTCTAGCACAGAGGCAGCACCTTTAAAAGTGCCAGGGACATAGAGGGAGGAATTAAATTGACTAACTTCAGGGTGGGAGCTGGAGTGGCAGAGGTCAGGGCAACTTTCTCTGGAGTAGGAAGCACTGACATTGTTTCTTCGTTGAGCTTCCCTTCCACCCAGCCAACATGGCTTAGGCAGGTACCAAATCTATGTACTCCATTAACTTAACTAACACTATTCACCCCCACGCAATGATCTTTGAAACCAGGTTCACCCACCTCACCCAGCTCAAGCCCCTTCCAGTGGTTCCTCCACACAAGCAGCCTGACTTGGCTTACACTACAGACTTTCCCAAACTCTCTCAAAGGTTCACAAACTCCAAACAAGCAGAAGCTGCCCTCTGAGTGCCTTGCAGCTCTTGTTAAGTAGCCTTAAGCTCAGCACAAGTGGCAACAAGTCTCAGCTTGTTGTATTGTAACTCCCATCAGGTGACCCCAAACCTGGCATAAGCAGTGGCCAGTCTTGGCCTGGAACATAGCTTCAACTAAGCAGCCACAAGCTCAGCACAAGTGGTAGCTGCCCTCAGCCCATAACATAGTGTCCACCAAAAGGTACCAAGCCCAGCATAGGTGGCCAGTCTTGGTTCACAGCATAGCTTCTTCCAAGTGCATCCAGTCTCAGCACCAAAGCTCCTACCAAGCAGCTCCAAGCTTGAAACAAGTAGCAACTGATGTTGGCCTGCACTAGAGCCCCCTCCCAAGAGGCTCCAGACCCAATATATCTGGTAGCTAGGTTCAGATTACACCAGAGCACCACCAAAATAGCTGCACAAACAACACACCCAAAGGGTAAACTTGGTTGCTAAGGTGACTCTTGCTCCATGAGGTTAACCCCTACACAACAGCTCATCCTCTGTAGTCATGGCCAGCCATCACAGCCAGTCAGCCTGAGGGTTAATCCCACCTACTGATATGCCAATGGCAACCAAAGCTCAACTACAACAGGAGGGCACACACAACCCACACAAGGAACATGCCTGAAGCACCTAGATCAAAACAGGGATACTGTGCCACTGGGCTTCAAAGGACACCTACTACATAAGACTATTCTGCCAAGATTGGGAATAGTGGATCTACCTAATATATAGAAACAAACACAGGGAGGGAACCAAAATGAAGAAACAAAGAAATGTGTCCCAAATGAAAGAACAAGACAAAATTTTTTTTTAAAAAAACTAAACTAAATGGAGAAAAACAATTTATTACATACAGAATTCAAAACACTACTTGCTAGGATGCTTACTGAACTTAGGGAAAGAATAGATGAGTTCACTAAGAACCTCAACAAAGAGATAGAAACTATTTTTTAAAAATAAGAGCTAGTTGGAAACAAAGAATACAGTAGTTGAAGTAAGGAATACATTAGAGAGAATCAACAGAGGATTGGAAGAAACAGAGCATCAAATCAGCAATCTGGAATACAAGATGACAAAACACCCAATCTGAAAAGCAAAAAGAAAAATAATTTTTAATTGTTAGGATAGTTTGAGGGACCTCTGGGACAACATCAAGCATACCAACATTTATATCATGGGGGTACTAGAAGAAGAAGACAGAGAACAAAGATTTGAAAATTTATTTAAAGAAATAATGACAAAACTTTCTTAACCTGGCTAAGGAAATAATCATACAAGTTCAGAGAGTCACAAACAAGTTGAATCAAATGAGGCCCACACCAAGATACATTAAAATTAAAATGCCAAAGATTAAAGACAAAGAAAGAATCTTAAAAGTAGCAAGAGAAAAGCAATTAGCTATGTAAAAGGGAACTCTAATAAAACTATCAAATAATTTCACAACAGAAAATTGCAAGCAAGAAGGGAATGGCATGAAATGTTCAATGTGATGAAAGGCAAAGATCCACAACCAAGATTACTCTACCCAGCAAGATTATCATTTAGAATTTAAGAGAGGATAAATAATTTTCCAGATAAGAAAAAGCTAAAGGAGTTCATCACCACTAAACCAGTAATATAAGAAATGTTAAAGGGACCTTTTAAAATAGAAAATAAAAGATTAAAAATGAATAAGAATAAGAAAATATAGGAGAGAAAAAATTATCATTTAGAAAGGCAAACACTAAAAGCAGTAGATTAACCAACTTTAAAGCTAGTACAAAGCTTAAAAGACAAAAGAAAATCACATTAATTACAACAATAAGTAAGGGATATGCACAAACACACATAAACACAAAAATGAAAAATTATGACAAAAACATAAACATAGACGGGATAAGTAACTATTGTAGTAATTTAGAATGTGTTTGTACTTAAGCAACTATCAACTTAAAATAGACTCGGTATATGTGAAGTACAAGGTAACCACAAACCAAAAATCTAGAAAAGATATAAGAAATAATGAGAAAAGAATCTAAACATAACACTATAGAAAGCCTTCAACATGCAAGAGAAAAGAGCAAGAGAAGAAGAAAGGAACAGAGAAGAACTACAAAAGCTATAAAAAAAATAAGTAAAATGGCAATAACTACATACCTATAAATAATTACCTTCAATATAAATGTGCTAAATGCTCCTATCAAAAGATGTAGGATGGCTAAATGCATAAAAAACAAAGTCAACACATATGCTACCTACAAGAGATCAAAAGACACATGCAGACTGAAAGAGATGGAAAAAGATATTTCAAGGCAAATAGAAACAATATAAAAGCTAGGCTAGCAATACTTATATCAAACAAAATAAACTTTAAAAAAAGGCTGTAAAAAGAGACAAAAATACCCTAATGATAAAGGGATCAATTCAACAAGTGGATATAACTGTTGTAAATATCTATGCACCCAATGTAAGAGTACCTAAATATATAAAGCAAACTTTGACTGACATAAAGAGAGAGTTCGACAGTGATACAATAATAGTAGAGGATTTTAAAACCCTTTTGACATCTATAGATAGATCATCCTGACCTAAAATCAACAAGAAATCTGTGGCCTTAAATGACACATTAGATCAGATGGACTTAATAGACATTTTTAGGACATTTCACCCCAAAGCAGCAGAATATACATTTTTTTAAAGTACACATGGATTATTTTCTAGGCTAGACTGCATGTTAGGAAACAACGTAAGTGTCAGGAAATTTAAAAAGATTGAAATCATGTTAAGCATCTTCTCTGATCACAATGGTTTGAAACTAAAAAAATCAATTATAAGAAAAAACTGAAAAATAAATACATGGAGGCTAAATAACATGCTACTAAACAACTAATGGATTAACAACAAGATTAAGACAGAAATCAAAAGGTAACTTGAGACAAATGAAAATGAAAATACACAATGACCCAAAAATCTATGGGACACAACCAAACCAATTCTAAGAGGTAATTTCATAATAATCCAGGTTTACCTCAAGAAAGAAGAAAAATCTCAAATAAACACTCTAACCTTACACCTAAAGGAATTAGAAAAGAAAGAACAAATAAAGCCCAAAGTAGAAAGAAGGAAATATTAAAGATCAGAGAGAAAATAAATAAAATAGACAAAAAAATAGAAAAGATCAATAAAAAGCTGTGTCTTTAAAAAGATTAACAAAATTGATAAGCCTTTATCCAGACCATCAAGAAAAAAAGATAGAGGACCCAAATAAATGAAATCAGAAATAAAAGAGAATTGACGTCCGACACCACAGATATACAAAGGATTATAAGAAAATACCATGAACACTTAATTATATGCTGACAAATTGAACAACCTGGAAGAAATGAAAAAATACCTCTAAAATTCCAAGACCAAATTGAGAAGAAACAGAAAATCTGAACAAACTGATAACTAATAAAATTGCATCAGTAATAAAAAAAAACTCCCAACAAACTAAAGTTCCAGACCAGATGACTTCACAGGTGAATTTTAATAAACAGTCAAAGAAGAATGAATACCTATTCTTCTTAAATTATTCCAAAAAATTGAAGAGGAGGGAAAAAGACTCCCAAAGTCATTTTACAAGGCCACCATTACCTTCATACCAAAACCAGACAAAGACATTATTATTTTTATGGTTACTCATTATATTTTTAAAGTATATAAATAAAGTGTTATGCAAAAGAAAATAATAAGTTATTTCAAGAATTCCTTTTTGTTGTTGTTGTTCTTGAATCCCAAAGATAGTTGGAAATTTGAAAATACTACTACAATAACCAGTGAATCCCTACAGAATTCTTGGTATGTGATAGATGGAAGAGAGCTTTTTCACATCTTTATCTTCTTGCCATCTCAAAAATCCTGTCTGCTTTCAAGTAACATAGCTCAGCTGAAAGTCTCAGATAGCACTGATATTAAAGCACTTATATGTCAACTCCAAATATTTTTCACCTTTCTGTCTTTTAACATTTGTATCACTCATCTTCTTTCCTCCTTAATCTCATCTCTTTTTATTTTATTAAAATGTTTATTCAACCCATATGCATTCAACAAGTATTTATTGAGGACCTCCTATATTTTAGTGAAGGTTTTAGATACTATTGATAGAAATATAAAGATAATTTTTTTATTTTGAAAAAATTTCAAACACGATGAAGTACAAAGAATTACACATTAATTTCACTTACTATAACCCCTAAATTCAACAAATTTTACATTTTATTTTGTTTTTGGTCTTTATTTTATAAGAAATGAAACAGTAAAACATTATAAAGTTTATCATCCCTCCTCCCCATTCAACCTTCTGTCGCAAATTGGTGTGAATCATCTCAGTTCAGATGTAATATTTTTCTCACACACATGTATCCATAATATATAAAAATCATTCATGCATGCTTTTGTTTACAAAGATGGCATTGTTCTGTACATACTCTCTAATACCTCATGATTTTGGTTCTGAACTTATCCACACAAGTTTATTTATTTTAACAGCTTTATGGTAGTTTACTGAATATATCATAGCACTCTATCCATTTCCCTACTGATGGACATTTAGGTTTATTTCTATCTTTTGCCATTACAAAAAAAATTCTGCAATGAACATCTATGAAGCAATTCCTCATGCACACGTATAATAGTTCCTCTAAGGTAAATATCTGAAAGTCGAATTACTAGATTATAGACTATGTACATTTTCAGTTTTAATAAATACTGCCAAATACTCTCCAAAGTGGTTGTTCCAAATTATTTAATGAACATTTTTGGTGTACCATCTATATGTCAGACATACATTAGGCACCGAGGATGCATCAGTAAAAAAGACAAATTTTTCTGCCCTTACAGAGTTTATATTTTAGTGGGAAAAGGTAATCAATGACCACAAATAGTAAACGATAGAATATTTTAGAAAGTGATAAATTTATGGGGAAAAATGAAGCAGAGAAAGGAGAATCAGGAGTATTGAATAGTTGCCATTGTAAATAGCATGGGTGTAGGCTGCACTGAGAAGGTAACATTTTAGCAAAAACTTGAAGCTATCTGGTTTAAGTGTTCAGGATGAGGAAAAGACCTATACAAAGCAGGAGCCTGCGGGTTTTCTTTGTGTAAATCCCAAGAAGCCAGCGTGTCTTCAGCAGCATGAGCCCTAGCTGAGAATGATAGGAAATGAGGCTAGTAACAGGCAGGTTACACAGAACCTTGTAGGCCATTGTGGGGACTTTGGATTTTATGCAGAGTGAAATGGGAGCCTTTGGAGAGTTGAGCAGAGGACTGGCATGATTTGACTTTCGTTTTAAAAGTGTATCCCTCTGGCTGCAGCGTTGAAAATATTTACGAAAAAAAGTAGTCAAGTATGGCTCTCAGGTTTTTGACTGAGCAACCGTAAAGATGGAATGGCCGTCAATTGAAGTGAAAAAGCCTGCAGAGTGAGGAGGTTGACGAGAGAATCAGACAGTTTTGAACGTGTTGAGATGTCTATTAAGTGCTTTGCCAGCTGCTGTTAGAGGCTACTTGGTTTGGTTTTGTGTTCACTTCTCTCACAGGCTGATAATTAGGCAAACTATAATTCAAGTAAATTGCTGGAAAAATGGAATAAAGACACTTAAAATGCAAACCTCGATTTTGTTCATACAAAACGTAAAGTGGTTACCCTATCAAAATGCTATCATTTCAATAGTTTTAAGTTTTAAAGCTCTTTAATTTATGTGCTTCTTTTGGTGCAGGTAGATAACAAATTCTTTATGGGCTAGTGAACTACTAACAAATATTTCCTGGCTGGCTTTGATCCGAGGGCCACTTTTTTTGGATAACTGTATTAGACATACAAGTAGAAATGTTCAGTTAACAGCTGAATATTCAAATTACTTTTAATCATTACTAAAGGGCAGAGGCCATGTCTAAAAATTCACTTTGAAAAAAATTTAAGATTAATTCTGATTCAACAACTATTCACTGAATATATACCACATTTGAGACACTACGCTGGCCTTTATATGGCAGTGCTATGTGGAAAGAACAGATTAAGATCTCTGGGCAATCTGGACAGGCTAATAATTTGACATCCCTTCAAACTAACAGTCTTTAAAAATTTATTCACCATCTATCTAGTGGAAATAGGAAAAAACTAATTTGTTAACAAACATGTATTCACTTTCTTCACATTTGAAATAATTTATTATTGAGTACAGTTTTCCAAACTAGATAATTTATTGGGAGTGCATTGAACTGTTTAAAATTTAGTTATTAAAACTGGCTGAACTCAGAGATGGGAACATTATCCTTCAGTTGAATCTTGTGATTTGTGCCCTCATATGGCAAAAATATTCAACGTAGATTTTATTCTAAATATGAAGCGGTCTACTTGGTTGAGAGAAGAATCAATTTCTTGTCTCCTGGTATGTGAGAAGTTCCCTGTGGAAACCAAACTAACTGACAATCTATTTACAATTCATTACTGTGAAGTTTCATTTCCTTTTAAGAATGCCTCCATGCCAGCAATGTGGTTGCTCTTCCCTTTATCTGTCATTGCTCTGATTATCAACCCAAATTTTGCAGATGTAAAACTGAGATATAGAGAGTTTAATAGCTTGCCTGATGTTACTTACTCAAAAAGTGACCAATTTAGGCTTCAACAAATTTTTATAACTTTAAGAACAGTATTATTTAAGTGGCTCTACTTTAAAAAATATTTAAAGTGCCCTAATGGTACTAATCATTATACCTGTAGAACTAATACTTCACTCAGTCTTGATGCCTGTTGATATTGTAGGACTATCACCACCACACAATGACTCTTCCACTACCAACTGTTTCTGGGTATAGAGAGAAGTCCATTCTGCTATCAAATAGCCCCATATTTTTCTTCTTAGTTCCTGAATTGGCCCCTCTAGAAACATCTGCTGCCCAGAGTCCAGAGACCACCTGTAGGGCCCTGCCTTCCCTTGTGGGAAGGACCCTGTGCAGCAGGGTACTGTGTCCTTTTTAGTCTCCATTAGACTCATATTCTGTGCAGAAATCATAAGAATGCCTTTCTCTTCACTTTAGTGTCGCACATATTCCGATTTCATATTAAAGTTTTAGTTCTTTTTTTTCTATAATTGTCACAGTTGGTCCTCTCCTCCAATGTCTAAGCTTTGTTCCCAAGTCAGACCTTTCTCTCTGTTTTCTAATTTTTTAAGATGAGTACTCTTCTGGGATGCTCCTCAGTTCCTCCTGCCATTGGGAGTGATAGTTTCCCCAAGCAGGTTGTTGAAACCTCAGCAGTTTAGAACTCAAACAAGGAAACTTTCTTCCAACTCTTTCTTCCTCTCAGGCATACTGATGCAAAAAAACAAAGGTTTAAAGATTCCTGTTTCAAATGCTTAACCCTTAGATTCTGCACCATATCTTCAAAAAAAAAAAAATCCCTCTCCAAATGGACATCCCCTCAAGGCATCTCTAAAGAAGAGAAACAGAAAAGTTTAGGGTCTCACCCAAATTACAAGATAATAATCTTAATTTCCTTAAATCTGACTGCAAAGGATTATAAATTTTTTTAAATACATTTATTTAAATTAGTTTCAAGTACACAGTACATTGGTTAGACATCTATATTGTTTATAAAATGATTCCCCCAATTGCTCCCTCCCTCCCCTGGCCTTCCACGTAACCATCATATTAATGCTAACTGCATTCCCTGTGCTGTACAGATTATGAATATTTTTAAGAAAAATAAATTATTTTTAAGAATACCAAGAAACTTTTGTTAGAGAGCTTCTTTCAGATTTGCTTTAAATATATTCAAAATATATTTTATTAAATACGCATATTAAATACACTGCTAGACAATGGAGATATAAAGGAATGAGACGCTATCCCCCTCTTAAAATCCAGTGGGAGAGACATCTATGTAAACAAGCCTTTGCAACACAATGTAATATATGCTATAGTGGACAGAGAAAGGGGTCACCAATTCTGTTGGGTACCTGGAGGCTTTGTAGGAACAGTGATATTTAAGCTGGGTCTTGAAAAATAAATAGTTTATCAAGTGAGATGAACAGATGCACAGTTGTGAAAGGTGTAGTATTTTTGGGGAGTGGTCAAGAGCTCTGTGTAACCTGAGACTTGCCTCTCAACCTGGGACTTGCAGGCTCCTGAGCCTGCACAGGGGTATGCTGTGGGAGAATACAGAATGAGCATGTCACAGCTGCCTGGGGCTTTACTGAATTTTTTCAATTTTGTGTCATTTAGTTAACAGTAATTTTAGACATTTTTTCTAGTTTTATTGAGATATAATTGACATGACATTGTATAAGTATTTTAGACATTTTTAAAAATTAAAACAAATGAATACATCATAGAGCAGAATGAATTCTTTATATTAAACAAATTTATCTAACTATTGCAGAAAACGATTTCAAGCTATAACTCCTTTTTCCATCTGCCTGTTACCAACCCCCAACTCCTATGATTTCATGGCCCTAGACCCTCAGAGACTTCAGTTGAGAAGCACTGTACTAAAATGTTGGTTGAGCCAAGGAGAAGGGCAGAAATGAGGTTAGAAAAATAACTCATTATCTTCCAAATAACTTTCAAATATTTTTCAGAACCCTGTTTGTGCAGGGTTTCATATGCCAGATTGAGGATATATAAACAGGGTGAAGTCAGGATAGAATCTCTGTAGTAGAACATTCTTTGGCATCTAGAGAGGCAAAGACCAAACAATTCAAGAGAGTATTACTATCATCTATGTGAGAGATGAGTCATAACTGACATAAGGCAGAGACAGAGGATGGCTAAGAAGAGATGGATTATTTGAGAGATATTTATGAAAGGAAAATGACAGGACTTAGTGACATGTGAGAAATAGAAGAGAGGTCAGGAATGACTATCAGATTTCTGGCTCTGCAAACAGTGGATACTATTACCTAAGGTAGAAAACAAAAGAGGAAAACAGTTTCCAAAAGATAGCTAAAAGGTAATGAGTTAACTTTTGGCTTTGCTAAGTTGTAATGTCTATGGCACAGTAACTCATTCATTCACTTATTCATTCAATATCTTTAGTTAGCAACTATCAAATGTGGTAAACGAAGTTGAACATGTATTTGGAAATGTGCAATAGGGACTGGCAATTCAGGTCTAGAATTGAAGAAATATATTAGGTGGAGAGTATAGAAATGGAAGTCACTGATTTTTTTAAAGGGATAGTTGAATCAAAGGGAGTAGATATGATAACACCAGGAGAATGCAGAGTGAGAAAAGAAGACTTAGAGGTGAGCCCAGGGGAATTTTATCTTTCAGTGTCAGTGGAAGAGCCTGGGGAAGGTTGTCACAAGGATAAATCCTCCTCCTGTTTTGTTGGTTTTTAAAAATATCTTTAATAAAATTTATTTTAATTTTGCAAACACAAATTCTTCATAAATTTGAAAGAATATACATGATCGTGTAAAGTATTATCTAATTTAGAATCATTAAGTCTCAGATATGTCTATAAGCCTCTTCTCAAATATTTTCATTTGAACGTAAAAAATTAATTTAGACCAATTACAGCAGTCGATTGTATTACCTTTTTAAATTCTTTCAGCTTACAAATTAGCAGTTATAATTATTTTTAAAGGAAAAAAGGAAACTGTAGAGAGAGGATCTTGGCTGTATGAATCCCATAGGTCCCATAACCACAGATAAAATGAACCTTGAAGTTACTTAGGGATTTAATCTTCTTCCCCTGAGACTCATACTTCCAGTTTGACTCAAACTCAAATTCTGGCAAGAGGAAAAGGTAACACACGAGAAGATAATTGGATCCGATTGTCATCTCTCCACACAGGAATCTAGGCAGGTTCCTGGGAGGGCCCCAACTCTCCTCTGGGGTATGCAGGGAAGCTGTCTTAAGGATTCTAACTCCACAGTCTTCATAACACCCTTCCCTCCCTGCTGCTGGAGACCACACTCCAGAAGGATTCTCCTTCAGGTACGGTTGCGCTGGACCAAACTTGTCGGACCAAACCTGTCAGATCTTGGGGTCAGGCCGGGCCACTGTCCTCAATATACCTAACTTGCACAATTCCTTTCTTGTAACTAAAAAACTGCGGACCTCGCCCTATTTCCACGTTACGTGATGTAAGCATCATAGCAACCAATCACAAGCCTGTTCTGAAAGAGACTGTTAGGGAGCGGAGACTGTATTGGTTTCGGTGCTTTGTCAGTCTCTCGAGAGTCGCCGCCTCCTTTCTCTTAGCAACAGATGCGTCACAGCAACAGCCTGCCGAGGATCTGCAACTTGTGCTCTTGGACTTGTTTTTCTGAGAGGAGAGAGTGAAACTTCCATCTTCAGCCCCGAAGGAGTTTTTCCGTAGGGTACTGCAAAAAGGCTTCTTTTCGCATCAGTTTAACAGTATCAGGTAAGGGAAGCTCTGAATGGGAAAGAAGGGTCGGAAAACAAATGTTTTACTCACTCTTTCAAGGGCTTGTAACACTCGCTGTGCCAGCAATGTAAAAAAGTACAAAACTTTCTCTGCTTTCAAAGAATGTCCAGCCTATCCAGGAGACAAAAATAGCAGAGAAAGCCGTTAACTGACACTCTAAGAACTTTGAAGGCAGGTACTTACTAAGTTTTGTTGTATATTCCCAGTGCCTATCACATTGCCTGGCACAGTGGGGACTCAATAAATGATGGATGGATGGATGGATGGATGGATGGATGGATGGATGGATGGAAAGGAAAGCAGTATGATCCTGGTTATTTGTCGGTGGTGGGGATCAAAGAAGAAAAGATTAATGTGGACTGAAGTAGTTAGAGAAGTGACCTCAGGACCATTAAGGGCTGGAGTAAATAAAGTGTGAAGACAATAAAGGGGAAGACATTAACTCTTTGAAAGTAAGGACCTTATTTTATTCCCCTAGTGACATCCAGTACATAATTGCTGCTCAATAATTTCTCTCCTGTCCAGTATATGTTGAATGCTGAATGAATTCAGAGCGATTTTCAGGCACCTCTGAGTATGACGTCCTCTGCTTTTGCAGAACCCTGGAATAATTCACTACACTACAGGGTAATTAGAAAGCATCAGGGAGAATAAAATTGTTTAAGCCTCTGAGTGAGAAAGTTGAGGAAGCTTCAGAGAGAAGATCATATTGGAGTTGGACCTTGAAGAATGAGTAAGGTTTAAACAAGCAGAGACATGTGTGCATGAAGTGGGGCAGGAATGGGGAGAGAAGGAGATTTCCCAGAGGAGGAGATCAGAAGGTCTGGGGACTGTATGGAGAATGGAGAGTAATCCTATGAGGCTGGAGTAGAACTGGAAAGGAGGATTTGGTGAGGCAGATTTTGAAGGATATTAAAGGCTATGCTTATGGTTTAGACTCAATCCTGTGTTGCAAAGTCTGGTCTATAGATCACCAGTGAAAGAATGCCTGGTAGTGATTTTTTAAATGCAGGCTCACTCAAGCCTGCAGAATCACAGTGGCTCCAGGAAATTTGCATTTCAAGTGAGCTCCATTTCTCCACTACTGGAGGAGAATGGGCTGTGGACAATAGGGATCCACATATTCCCCAATATATAAGGAAGTGACTTGTTAAGATCTGCATTTAGAAAGAGAACTCTGAAGACCTACTCTGTAGGTAACTATTCTGATTGAAACAGAGGCAGGGAGTCCAATTAAATATCCATGATCTAGTTGGAGTGTGGGGAGAGGGGAATATGCAGATAAAAAAATAAAGTTACATATTGATTCTTACTAACTGCTAATTGAAATGCATGTATTTTGTAATAAGCCACAGTTTTTCCAGGACCTGTGACTTTATCATTTAAAGAAATTAGAGCTCTTTTCATATTGTATTACAGATCTTACAGAGATATGATTTTTGCCCATCATATCTTCAAAATTATGGTAGTAACTAGAACCACTGCTAGACCTTGCTATATAATGTGTTAATAAAGGGGCATATATAAAGGAGATCAAATATATGGTAGCTGAAAGAAACTGGACTTTGGGTGGCAAACACACAATAGAATATGTAGATGTCAAATTATAGTGTATACCTGAATGTTATATAATTGTATTAATAAATGTTACCCCAATAAACTTACTTTTTAAAAAGTTAAAAACAAAAAAAATAAAATAAAGGGGCATATAAATTATTAAAATTTAAAAAATACTTTGATAACTATGTTTCAATAAAATCTGCCTCTCTTTTAATCCCATGTTGTTATTTGATGCATGTGCTTCAGGCTCCCAAAAGGGTTTATGACACAAAATAGTTAGAAACTTCTGGTATAACAAGACATGTTAAATGCCTGAACAAGTGGAGGCTATGGGAGAGGCTTAGAATACAGGACACATTTCAAAGAGAGAAGTGATAGGATAGCATCTACTTAAATGAATAAATATTCAATATTGGAAAGAGTTGGAAAGGAAGAAACAGGTGTAGAAACATTGTAGGAACAGTTGTTTTTGGAGAGTAGATGTTGTGTATTTGTCAGAACATAGTTGAAGAGCCCAGGAGAACCTCAAGCTTAATCAGGGTCTTGGTGGAGGATGACTAAGAAGTTCTTGGTGACACATTTACCAGACTCCCAAGATGTCAGTCTTGGTTCAAATTTTAAATCTTTTCTATAAAAGGGGAGGGGAGCGAGCATGATGATCTTACAAATACTTTGATAAGAGAAAAGAGGATGATAATCACCTAGACAAAGTTGGTTAATTGAAGAAGAATTGGGGACAGAATAGTTTCTAAGGAAAATTCTAGATGGAAAGAAGGTGCCAGTGCTACAAGCCTGCTTAGAATTAAAGATCTCATGACTGGGAGTAGCCACATATGCATATAGACAACAAAAGGGAATGTGTAAGCAGGTGTGTGCATTATAGCAAATAAAGTGAAGAGGGGGAGCTAATAACTATTTAAATCGCTGTGTTACCCAAGTATAATTTGTGTGACCTATTCCTTTATCTGCAGTAGTTATTCTCCTAATAATAAAAGTGTCATGAAAGACAGAGTCACAGACAAGTCTTGAAAGTTAGTTTGGCAGCAGGTCATTGATAGTTCTGAATGCAATGTTCCTTATAATCAGTGGAGTGCCAGCACAGGTTTTGAACTGTGACATGGAGGACTTTTCTAGTACTCAAGTCTTTTGTCACTCTCTAATATTTTTTACTGCTAATGTGGAAGGTAGAATGTGTTCTTTGTTACATTGGTAGCAGAAAGGTATTTGGGGATGGGTGAATTAATTTACAAAGAAAAGAAGTGGTTTTAATATTTAAAAAATGCTTATATGAAATGCTTAAATATTTATGTTTTCTCTTTCACAAATTCTTTTTGAAATTCAGTCAACTATCGTAGCTTTGCAAGCCAATTGTAATACAAGCCACTGAGGTAGGCATAACCTTTGCTTTAGGAATAGATGAAATATCTCTTCTGCTACTCTTAATAATAATGAATTTTCTTCAGTTGGGAAAAGGAAAAATGTGATGAGCATTTCATAGTAATCTTAATAAGATGATAGCTGTATTGAAAATCTTTTATGACCTTTTACTAGTCAACTTAATGGGGAAATTTTTAGAAAATGTAGCACATTCACTACATGATATTTGCAATTAATTTTGTGAAAAAAAATAGTAAGCCCTATTTAATTCAGAAACATCTTTATTTGAGATTTAGTTTTAAAAAGAAAATCTGCATGAAAATAAACCTTGAGTAAGTGTGCTTTTTGAAATTCTGCCAACTACATTATTCATTTCATTTAGATATCTCCAGCTAAAAGTATTTTGTTTTATAGACACAATATTTTATTATTTGCAATTGCTAAAATATAATGTACAGTTTTGCCTGAAGCACAAATACAATGTAAGATAGCTACTCCCAACATAATCTTTTCTTTTCAATTTAGAATATTTCACCAGGCTGACCTCAGCTAATGAATTTTTCCAAAATGATGCCTAGCAACTTAGATACTGCGCTTTTTAATTAAGAAGGATTAGGACCTCTAAAAACCTATAGAACAATCTGGTCTTCCTTTGTCTTAGGTCACTAGTCAATATCTTATACATAGGAGATAATTAATATTTGTGAAATTAGTAAATGAACTGTTCTTGTAAGGTTGCTCACGTTTCAAGTTTGCTCCAATTTTGACACCTAACGTACAGCTGGAAAATTGATTTATTTTCCTTAAAAACTGGAAACTGAACCAAATTACCCACAGATCATTTAACAGCAGCATTTAAAAAGAACTGGGCACATGTAATCACTTTGGCTATTTATTGGGATGATTGTGTTAAACTGATACCTACATATTCAAGCTTGAAATAATGCAGCGCCTAATCCCTGGAAACTGTGAATATGTTACCATAAATGACAAAGAGGAATTAAGATTGCAGATGAAATTAAAGTTGCTAATCGGCTGAACTTAAAATTGTAAAATAAAAAGACTAATCCATATTATCTAGGTGGGCGCAATCACAGGGTCCTATAAATTGGAAGAGGGAGGACGAAGAGAAGGTCAAAGAATACTATGTAAGAAGGATTTAACCTGGCTTTGAACATGGGAGAAGAGGACCCACAATCCAAAAAATGCTGGTGGCCTTTAGAAACTAGAAAAGTCAAGGAAAAACATTGTCCTGTAGAGCCTCTGAAGAAAGGAACACAGCCCTGCTTATAATTTGATTTTAGCCTAATGAGTTCGGTGTCAGACTTCTGAACTACAGAACTATAAAATGATAAATCTATATTGTTTTAATACACAAAATTTGTGGTGATTAGTTACAGTAACAATAGAAAGCTAACCCAGCATGCATATAGGTTATTCCATAGATCATTAGGCAGAAAGCCTTCTGCTTAGACTAGAAATTCATGAGCTAAGAAGATCAGAAGGGAAAGGGGGAAAGAAGGAATCATTAATTCAAACTTTTTTTTAGTATGTACAACTGTGCCAGTTATGGAGGTTACATCCTCTCAGAGTTCACGGTCTGGTTAACAGGCGAAGTTCACACCATGCTGTCAATTTCTTAGGCAAAACTCATTAAAGACATCTTTGATCCCTTTCTTTCTATCAGACTATATCCAAGTCATCCGCTCATCCTATTGACTCTACTTACAAAATATACTCAGAATTCGATCACTTTTCAATCACTTTTCCATACTACTGTCACCTCCCCGTTTTAAGTTGCTATCGGACTCCCTTCTTCAGCCCTTTCTTCACTGCAGTCTTCTCAACATAGCCACGGTGATTCTTAAAATGTGAGTCAGATCAAGTAATGTAACTGCTAAGCTCAAAATCATCCAATAGCTCCTCACTTCATTCAGAGTAAAAGCGCAAGTTCTTATATATGACCTAGTCTCTTTGTGGTATGTTATTTAATTAGATCATATTATATTACTGAGATTTGGGGGACATTTGTTACTGCAGCAAAGCTGACTAATATATCACTTCTCTGACCGACTTCATTTCCTAGTCTTCTCCTCACTCACTTTATTCCAGCCATCATGATGTTCTTGCTGTTTTCTTAAATGTGCCATGCATCCTCCTGCCCCAGAATCTTTACACTCACTGTTCCCTCTGCCTGAAAATACTCTTCTTCTCCCAGATATCTAAATTGTTGTCTCACTCCCTTCTTTTAGGTCTCTGTTCTAATGTTACTCAAGTGAAGCCTTCCCTGATTGTCCAACATAAAATTGCAACATCCCCACTCCTATAATCTCCCTCCTCTTCCTACTTGATTGTATCCTTAATAGTTACTTGCCACCTAAGTACTAATTATTTTGCTTCCTTGTTTGCTTTCTGTCTCCCCGCTTGAATGTAGGGTCTATCAGGGTAAGGGTTTTGCCTCTTTTGTTCACTGCTATATTTCTAACACCTAGAATAGTATCTGGTGCATCATAGTTGCTCAGTAAATATTTGTGAAATGAACAGTAGTGGTAATAGTGGTAATTGAATGAGTGTGTGTGTGTGTGTGTGTGTGTGTGTGTGTGTGTGCATCTTTAGGTAGAATCCAGGTGGAGTGTTTGTGAGTATTTTAAGTCAAATAGAGCTGGAATAGAATATGGAGAGGGGTACATTTATAAAGAATGTTTTGAAAAAAAAAAAAAGACTAGGTCCAAGATTTGAAATTATGCTAAGGCTAAAATTGGGACAGACACTTGACAAGCTGAAGAGTTTGGTCAGAGCCACCTATTTCAGAATATTAAAAAAGTAGAAATTCCTAAATTGTCAGAATCATAAAAATGCTGATTAAATTATTTAAACATACATTTTTAAAAAACCTATAAATTTCTAGATAAGACAGTGACTTTAAATAGCTTCATTTGTAATGAAATCCAAGGGATAGTCCCGTAAAAAGGCTAAGAACGTAGACATTGGAGCCAGACCACTGGGGCTCACACCTGCCTCCACCACTCTTGGCTTATATGTCCCCTCAGGCAAGTTACCTGACCTCTTGGGGCCTCTGTTTTCATATCATAGAATGAAGATGAAGATAATGGCATTAATAAAATGCCTATCTAAAAAGATGGTTAAAATTAAATTTAAAATACCTGTAAATTACTTTGAACCATGCCTGGCACATAGCACTCAACAAGCATGAGCTATCATTATTATCATTTGGTATCATGACAAAGACCTTGGCCAGTGTTATGTCCTGTCAAAATTGATGAACGAGTCCACAGAAAAAGTTCATGCAAAAAATCTGAAGGAAAAAATGTATCTGCCCAGTTAGACAAATATATCCATACTTTGGTCAGGATTTAGCATTAAAGGAACTAGGCATAAAATAAAACTCATGTTGTTTTGACTGTGAGCAATTATAGGGGTTCAGACCAGACCACCCCAAGATATGTCTTAGTGGTACACAGGTTGTTTTGAGCTAAAGGCAACCAAAACCTTGCAGGCTCAAGAGAAACTGCTGTTCCCCTCATCGCTTATCTAAAAGAATTTAAATTAGAAGCCTGGCCCATGATGAGTTAAAACCAGAAACGACTTTTAACCCATCTATATGGCAGAACAACTAATAATTAATCAACATGTGCTCTCTCTGTAATGACCTTCTGAAGCCCCAAAGTGCATTATCCACCCCTAGCTCATAATATTATATATACCTCAATGTCCCTTTCTGTCTCTGAACCTTTCGTGCATGTGAGGTCTCTGACTCTCTCATATATGTGGTGTCCCCATACATATGTGTGTCCTAAATTTGTTTATTTTCTCTGGTAAATCTATTTCATGTCTATTTGAATATTAGAACAGCCAGAAGAACCTTGAGGTCAGATGAAAGTTTCTTTCTCCCCAACACTGTAAAATAATATTCAACTTGTCTTGGTTTTTTAAAATGAGGCAAAGAGTGTGCGATGATGGAGCTGTTGATGATGATGCCTTAAATCTTTACAACCGCCTTGTGAGCTGGGTTTTATTATTATTTCCATTAAACAGATGAATAAACTGAGACTTAGAAGATCAATAATTTGCCCCTGGGTCACTTAGATGATAAAAGGTAATGCATATTTTTAAATCCTTCTGGTCAGACTCCTAAAATCACACTCCTAACAATTTAACAAGATGGGACAAAGGTGAGCAATGAGGAGATGATAAGGATTTGGTATCCTGACAAAGACTTTGGCCAGTGGTAATATCCTGTCAAAACTTATGAACAATTTCACAAAAAATTTTTGGAGGCATCCTCTGACAACGCAAAAAAGGACACAATGGTTACATGTACGCATGCTAGGACGAAGGTACTATTTAAATTATGTTAACTTTAACGTTGTGAACCTGTGTCTGCCCATGGACTTTAAACCTGTCTTTTTCACTAGATAACTGCCGGCAAGTAGCCGTCAGGGCAGCACAGAGACTCCCTGGCAGGGGAATTGCAGCAGGAGGCGGGGTACCAGTGTCCTCTGTGTTGTTTCCAAGACAGGACCTGCAACTGAAACCATAAAGTGTTAGCAGGTCACTTCCTTGTGCTTCAGCTGAATGACTCCACTGGAAGGACAAGATTTTATCAGTCAGATTGTTGTTGCAATCGACCTTTGGCTTCAGAACATGCGTTCTATGGAGATGCATGTTGATTTATCAGAACTTAGAAAATGTATTACATTTACCAAATGATAATGTTTACTATTCAAAACTGTAAACCAGACATTCACTAATGATATTCTCTCTTTGCGCAGCCTGAGTCAGAACCATGGCTCCAAAATCCCAACAAAGAAGGAACGTAGGGGGCCAAAAACCGTCAAAACGTGTCAAAACGAAGGACGAATTTCGTGGTAGGACTGTTTTCTCAGTGATGGGTTTTTATGGTTTTAGTATTTGTACATGTATTAGCAGCCAAATTGATCAGGGTTTTATGTATCAAATAAACTTAAATATTTTTTTCTGTCATAAAGCCAAACACAAATGGAATTTAAAATGTGGGGACTTCCTCTTATTTGTATTCATTTCATTACAATATCAATTAAATGCCTTAAAACAAATGCCATTGGAAACATATCAAGAGAGAATTCTGTGAGAGAGACAATTATTCAGATTTAGTTTAAGTATTCATCGTGTATTTGCATTTATTTTATGTTTCAAGACTTGGTAAAAAAATTGTAAAAAACTAAGATATATTTGATCTAAAATGTAAATTTGACATCATTTTATTATATTGTAGTTAATGAAGAAGTGGAACCTGTAAATATGGAGAGCATGGGTAAGTGGAAATATGATTTAGAAATTATATCTCCAGTTTTATATTTTAATATACAATAAGTAAGTGAGACCACTACAAACTGAAGCAATTAATCAAAATGTACATGGACGAAAGTTACATCATGTCATTTAGAATATAAAATGAAAAATTTTTAAAGAAAGAATGAAAATTAAGAGCGGAAGAGAATTTCAAATTGAGAAATAGACTTGAGGCAAGCAGTCCCTTCAAAATCCAACATTGTATGATTATTGAGAGAACTTTTGTAATTATGAAGTGTGGTAAGTCTACAAGTTATTACTTTTATTAGAATAGTATTTTAAAACTCTGGCTCATGGGTAATATTTATCTGTACTTCATAGTAAGATTCCACTATTTCAAGGAGAAAGGCTGATTTTTAAGCAAATAAACCAGAACTTAGACACCCAAACTAATGTTCCTACTTTTGGAGGCTACATAACTAATAAGACATCGTTTTTGCTGTTGATGGAACTCTCTTAGAGTTGCCTTAGATGATGTACTTCATGTTTGAAAACAAAGGAAACAGTGAAGGTGAAAAAGAGAAAGATCTAAAAGCCTTATAGGCTGTTATGAAGATTTTGGCTTTTTATCATAGGTATAAGGAGCTATTGACAGCCTTTAAGCAGAGGAGTGACATGACCTGACTTAGGGATTTACTTGGGTCACCCTGGCTACTCTCTTAAGAATGGCAGGGACAAGGACAAATAGTTAGGAAATTATTGCAACAATTCAGAAAAGAGATGGTGATGGCTTGGGCCAAGGTGTCAGAGAGGGCAGAGATGTGGAGTGTAAAGGTGGGGAAACAGTGGGAAGATGTCACTTAATAGTAAGTGTCACTGGAACAGGCTATGCTGCCCAACAAATATTTATTGGTTTAATGAACATACCACCCAGAAACGTGGGAGTCATTTTTGATCCTTTCTTCCTTCTCAAGCATCTCCCAACTTGCAATGTAAATCATCCCCAGTCTTGTCAATTCCACCTCAAACCCACTCATTTCACATTATCTCTACATCTATAACTTTAGTCCAAACCTCCAGATCCCTCACTTAGATTAGTTCCTTAATTCTTAACTGGAATCACTGGTTCCACTCAGCCTCCTTCAATTCACTCTGCACACAGCAACCTGCCATGTCTCTTTCCTGCTTAAACTCTCCCATGGCTTTTCTTTGTCCTTATAAGTGGTCCTGGCTCCACCTTCCCCTCTGATCTTTTCTTCTCATCTCTCCCCCCATCCACAGTTCACCAGTCTTGCCAAGCACAGAACATAACAAACTTGTTCCTGCCTCAGGGTTGTTGCTCTTGCTCTAGATGCCCAGAGAGATCTTCCCCAGATCTTTATATAGCTATCGCCTTCTCATCATTCAGATCCAGACTCCATTTCCTGAAGGCCTCTCTCTCACTTAGTACTCCTGCCTTCATAGCACTTATCATAATTCTGAAGTTCAAGTACAGTCGATTCTCATTATTCATGGAAATTCTATACAGTTATGACTGCTGAATTAGCAAGTACTGAACCATTGTTCTTAGAGAGAATATGGAGTTAGGTTTTGGTCACATTATTTTTATTAACCAATTAATAGATAACCTTGTTTAATGTGCTTTTTCAGTTTAAACACATCTTATTTAATACATACTGTTGATTCATTACATTTAACTCACAGCCACAGCACTGTATGTAACTCATGCCTTAATGATACTTACCTAATACATGTATTTTCTCTGAAAGGCACATAACAGCCTTCTTGCTCTTAGGAACACTAGAACACTTCAGCACCACACTGAAGGACCCTCTTAAATAGCAAAATCACCAATAAAAAGCACCAAAATATTTAAAAAATGTGGCATTAAATAGACAGTGGAAAAGACATTTGTTTATGGTATGATAGCTGATACAAGATGGCAGAACATCTTGTCTCACCTCAGCAGGCAATGTACACTGGACAACTCAAGTTTTTTGCTTCCCTAACTATGTCCACTAATTATTAATAAAAGTGCCACAATTATTAATTTTAGGGGTACAAATAAATTTTAGCAAAGGAATTTGCAGATATAAAATTTGTGAATGATGAGGATATGTGTTTATGCATTTGTAATCTACTCTCTCTCAGACAGACACACACACACGTGCACACACACACACATGCTCCAGGGAATCTCTCTTGTTCACCACTGTAACCCAATGCTTAGAATACATCTTGATACATAATAAACAATAAATATTTGTTGATGGATTGAATAAATAAATAAATAACTTGCTTTCTCTGTTCTTCCTGTCTAAATAAGAGGGATCCACAGACTAGCTGAACAACTGTCTCCTAAGGGCCTAAAGGGCAATGTTTAGAGGTTTCTAGAGAATACATATAACTTTTACACACAGCTATCATTTATGGAGCAACAGCTTTTTGCTAGACAGTCTCCCCTCGTCCTTTTAGGTCTACAAAGTAAGTATTATTATGGGCACTACAAGATGGATGTGCTGTGACTTCTGAAAGTTAAATAATTTACCAAATTATAATTATAAGCCATATTTTAATACAAATTAGAGTACCAGTGGTGTATTGGTTGCCTAGTGCTACTGTAATACCACAAATTTATTTTCCTACAGTTTTGGAAATAGGAGTCTGAAATTACTTTTACTGGGTTAAAGTCAAGGTTTTAGCAGGGCTGGTTCCTCCTGGAGTCACTGAAGGGATGGATAATCTGTTTCCTTATCTTTTTCAGCTAAAGTTTCCCCATATTTCTTGACTCTTAGCCCCTTCCTCTATCTTTAAAGCCATCAGCATAGCATCTTCTAATCTTTCTCTCTTACCTCTGCCTCCCTGACACACCTCCTTCCTTGACCTTGACCCACCTGCCTTCCTCTTATAAGGACCCTTGTGATTACACTGGGCCCACCTCAGGGACCAATAATCTCCCCATCTCAAGATCACTAACTTAATCACATCTGCAAGTTCCTCTTGTCATATAAAGTAACATATCCACAAGTGTCAGGAATTAGGATATGGACATCTTTGGGGAGTGAGGAAGGGACATTATTCTGTTTACTATAAGTGATTGATAACACAGGTTTTAGAATTGGACTTACCTGTTTCAAATCATAATTCTGCCACTTAATGATTCTGCGGCCACAAATGACTTCACCTCTTCGAGACTCTTCTTCCTCATTTGAAGAATAAGGTAGTAATACCCACCTCATGAGATTTTTGCAGAAGTAAAATTAGGCAGTACATGCACATTTTCTTACGAAAAAGGTTTACCTTAACTGTTGTTACTGTATATATATATATATATATATATATATATATATATATATATATATAAACGCAAGAAGTTTGAAAGCCCTCTCTAAAATGTAATGATTACCAGTGATACAATATTGACAACCATGAAGACTTGTACATTAAAATAACATGTTAGATGTAAATTATATAAATGTCTAATCACTATGTTGGACACCTGAGACTAAATAATAATGTGTGTCAACTGTAATTGAAAAATAAAAAATTATTTTAAAAAATAAAACAGTGTTAGAGGCTGATCACTTTATAAGGTATAAAAATATCTAGTCACTGTGTTGTATACTTGAAACTAACATAATATTATATGTCAACTGTAATTTAAAAAAATAAATTAAAAAAGATATTATAAAGATAGCAAAATAAATCAATAAATGAAAATGGAGAATACAAAAGTATATCCATGTATACATAATTTTCAACAAAAGTGCAATGGCGATTCAGTGGAGATAGGATAGTGTCTTTGACCAATGATGCTGGAACAATTGGATATCTATATGCAAAAAAAAGTAAGCTTCAATCCACACCTCACCTCATACACAAAAATTAATTAAAATGAATCGTAAACCTAAATGTAAAAGCAAATATTATAAAACTTTTAGAAGACAACATAAGAGAAAGTCTTGTGAATTGGGTTAGGCAAAGATATCACACCCAAAGCTATAAATCTTAAGAAATCTTTGCCTGATTGATTTTTTCTTTTATGGATTACTAATCAGAAATATAAAGAAATGAACCATCACTGCATGCAACAAGATGAATGAGTCTCAAAATGATTATGCTGACTAAAAGAAGACAAACAGAAAGAGTATATACCATGCAATTTTACTTATAAATATTTCATAAAAAACAAACTAATCTATAGTAATGAAGAGCAGATGAGCAGTTGCCTGGGGGTGAGGATAGGTGCTGAGAGGGAAGAGCAGAAGGACACTGGGGACTATGGATGTGTTCCTTATCTCAGCTGTGGTGATGGTTTCATGGGTATATGCATATTTTTAACAGACCATACACTTTAAATACGTACAGCTTATTATTTGTCAATTACATCTCAATAAAACTTTTTCTGAAAAGTAAACAGCAACCAAAATGTTAAAAAAAAAACACAGATGAAATGCATGGGAGTTATTTAAATTAAATTAACTCTATTTCAATATGCAGGGAATGATTTGTATTGCATAGGCCTCTTTCTTGTACGCAGAAAACTTTTGCAGGCATTTTCTGACTGCAAGTAAGGAGTGCGTAGTGTAGAGCTTGAGTCAGTCTTTAGCACCTGCTCTATCAGTCTGTTAGGCAAATAACTGCCATTCACTGCATCCTATGTAATATAATCCCTGTTACCTTCCTGATGTATGTGGAGAAAGAGCAGGACCCTGTACAGTGCTCTACTGTGTTCACACATTAGAGAGAAAGAATAGTGTTGGAAAGCAGAAGAGAATCCCCCACTCTACCCTTCTTTTGTGGCTGAACTAGTTAATAAAATGATAAAATTGACACAAGACTAGATTAAAAGGAGAAAAAAAAACAATTTAATACATGGGCACAGGAGAATCACAATATAATGCTCGGATCATAAAATGCAGTTCAAAGAAATGATCGAACTAGACACCTTTTCTTATACTTCTTAGACAGAAACAATAAATTTGTGAGAAATTGACAGGACAAGGAAAGTTAGTGCTCGTTAGAAACGAATCTAACGAGGTTTGAGTACTGGTTAATGAAGACTCTAAACAGTTTGGGTTTGGGTAGTAAGTTAGTAAAGGCATTACAAGATTTGTACACGCTTTTTTGACTCTGGATTTTGTAACTCTTGTAGTAAGTTTGTCTCGATCCTTCAAGATTAGGAAGGGCACCTATCATGGAGATTTATTTTCTGCTTTTAGGGGGGCAATGAGTTAGAGAGCTCCTCCTGCTCCTACTGCTTCTTAGGTGATTTTATTCAAAATTATCAACATGCCGTTGAGGAATATCTTGCGGCAACCTGTCCTGGGCCCTGACAATAGCACGGTAGTTAGAATGCAGGGACCTTGGTTTGAATCCCAGCTCCCCTCTTTCCAGCTCTTTGCTCTTGACCTTGGATACATCATTTGAACTCTGTGGATCTCAGTTTCTTCATCTAAAAAAAATGGAGATAACTATTGTAACCACCTCAAAGTGTTGCTATAAAGATTAAATGAATTAATAATGCACAAAAAGTACTTAGAATAGCACCTGGCACATAGCAGGTACTCCACAGATGTTACTATAAGTAACTGTTATTCATTCACCACCTTAGCCTGGCACCCTATCCAGCCAGTCTTGCCCTCTTGGAAGAACTTTTGACCTATGTAAGCTTCAGGAGACCCCATAGGCCTTCTCTGCTGCTTCAACATCTTTCTCACCCTCCTGTGCAACCAACATCCTCTCTACTGGAGGTGTAACTGAGCCCAAAGCCCATCTCATTGCTAATTGCCATAGCCTCATTGTTATTTACTGGCGTTTTTGTCTTCAGTGTGGGCCTTAAAGACTACATAACAGCAATTCTTTTACTGAATTTTGCCCAAAACCCTTGGGAGTGTCCAGAAGCATCAGGCCTTGCTCCATTCAGTTTGGTCATTGTTTGTATGGGGCATAAAGGTAGTAGACTATAAGAGTATGGCTACCAGTTTTCTGGTATTATTATTGATTATTGATTTTATTGATTTTATTGAAGTTATTATTGATTACCAATAGCAGCTAGAAATAGTCTACTAGTTTTACTAACTTAAAGGTAGAGAAAAGTTAAATTCTATGTTAAAAGTTGCCTTGAAAAAGTCCAATTAATGTGAAAGGATTATTCTAAGGGAAATATCCAGCTAGTAGAACTTGAAGTATGTTTAGTGGGAGCAGGTAACATAGAACACAGTTTTTGTCACTGTCTTTTCTGTTTTTAGACGGTAGAAAGCCTTTGTGAATACTTCCATTTATGAAAGATGACTACCTCTTTTCTGGCACTGGCTTGGCATGAGACTCATAGTTCCACCTAGTGGTTTGTAAAGGCAAAATCGCAGAACTTTTATTATTCATTAAACACTACAAATTACTGTTGATGGAATGTTTTCAAAGGATAATTTGTATGTGAACCAAATCCATAGTTGCTTTTTGAGCATCTCTTGCATTCTAGAAGTTAGGGTTAGTATTTTGAGGGAGATAAAAATAGGCAGTTTTTCTCTAATTTATGAACAACTTATATTCCAAATGTTTATTATGCCGAATGATTACAATTTAGAATATATTTTCATATATAATCAGTATTATGCATACAGTCATTAAAACCTCAAAATTACCTGAATACTTGTATCATATAGCTACTAGAGTGAGGAGTAAATATTTCTGTGGGACAATAAATTTAAAATTACAACTTGAGAGGCAACATACACTTCTCCCCTAGGCAGTGCACCTTAGAGGAATGAGAAGGGAGATATCAGGATATCCAAGAGTGTAGGGTCTGAAGAAGCTGGGAGTGGGCTCTGGGACCCTGGTAGCAGGGAGTTGGAGGAGGGATTTCTGGAGGTAGATTCAGAGCCGAGACTGGGTGGTGGAAGCTGATGGTGATAAGAAGTGTAAGAAAATAAGAAGGCTTGAGAGAGAGAATGGTAAGAGGTAAAACAATACCTTATCCTCTTCCATCCCCTATCCTAGGGCCTGCCGCTGCTCAGGACAGGCCCGGGTTGGAGAGAAAGGGACAGCAAGAACTGAAATGGAAGCCTCTTGAACCTTGCCTCTCTCCTCTTCTGAGGACAATTTTGAGACCAGGGAACCAGAAGAGGGAAAAGGGATACCCTACCTCACCCTTATCTCCATTTCCAAGAGTTTACTAATGCAACCAAATTAGGAAGTCAGTAGCTTTAAAATGTGAAGAACTGAGTAACAAGTTTGACTGTGAAAAAAGGCACCATGGGGAGCTGAGATACCTACATAGGATCAAGAGAAGTTGTCTTTAAAATGGGCATGCTAGGGGAAAACAACACAGAGGTAGGAAAAGTTGAAGGGAGAAGAATAGTGAGTGGATGAGTCTCAATGGCTGAGAAGAGTGGAAAGGGACGGGCAGGTCTTTGGAGTTGAGGAAAGTGCAGAAAGGTGGAGCTGTGCAGCAGATGGAGACAGACAGCAGGCCAAAGAGGATTCTGTGCTGTATAGACAGAGAATTTACTCTGTGAAGTAGGAAATGAGGTCACCTAAGTGAGAGAGAGCAGCAGGTGAGGAAGTGAAGGAGGGGATGCTTTAGGAAAGCAATACAGGTTGATAGGGCCTAAAAAGGTGATTATACCTTTGGACGAATAATTTCACTTTAAAAGCCTACTGTAAGAAAATAATTTTGAAATGTGATTAAAAAATTATATACTAGATATTTGTGGAGTTATTTACAATCATTGGAAATGAGGGAAAATATATAATGTTTTTCAACTTATCAATAACAGAACAATTAAAAATTATGCTACAGAATTATATTAACTTAAAATGATGTGTTAGAAAGATTATATAAGGTCAAAGTAAAATACTTGTAACATAATGGTAAGTATTAAAGGCAGGATTTATCATTTCATATAAGATAATATATATGGAGTGGCTAGAAAGAAATAGAGCAAACTATTAATAGAGATTCTTTTTTTGAGAGGTAGCATTATGAGTAATTTTATTTTCTTTTTATTTTTGGCTTTTTTAAATAATATATATGCTTACTTTAAAATAAGAACAATAACTTTAAATTATTTAAAAATGTTCAATCAACAGAATTATTTAAAGCAAACATTTTGCATGTTTCCTATTACTAACATTTTAAGTGGTTACATTTAATGTCAAAATTCTACTTTGTTTTTCCCAGGTCATCCAGAAATTTATCCTATAGTGTTAACTACAAAGACCCAAGAAATATTTAACTGCCGAGTAGATGAAGACTTCACAGATGAAGAACCTTATAAACTTATCAAAAAACAAGATATTTTGGCAGACTTTCACAACAGAGCTGCAGTATCTGATTTCTACCCAGTCAAAAAAATTGTTCAGGTAAGTACAACATATCTCTCTAATTTTCAGTCGTGCTTCAAGGGGTTCCTGGTACATAATAACAAAAGATGAATAGATTGCTGAGTTTAGATCTGGCATTCGCCATACTTTGGGCAAATGCTGGCTTGCCCATACCTCTTTTGAAATCCCACTTGTTGATCCTCTGTAAGAAGCAACGCTTGTCAGTGACTGGCTGTCTTATTCCACACCCAGAAAAAGCTGATCCTTGCCTAGTTTTAACTAAAATAGGAATCTACTCTAATCTTCCCATACTACTTTAATTGCTTAATTCATAATTTTGGTCCCAATATGTCTCCAAACACATGACAAAGCACAACGCCAAATAAAAGAACTGCTTCTTTTTTTCCTGTTAGAAATACAATTTCATGGTAAAATTTTCTTGACTCATTGTTTTTTAAGAGCTTTTTATAGTTAATAAAATAATTTTACAATTTGAGGCTATTAACCATGAATTAGCACTATGGTTATCTTTTATGATTGATTAACAAAGTATCAATTTTGTGTAAATGTCCAAAAAAACTGTGTGACCATTGAACATCATTAACTTTCGTTAGCACCCTTTCTCTCTCCCTTTTCAGTAGTATGTTGTTTAATCTCCACATATTTATGAATTTTCCATTTTTCTTTGTGTAGTTAATTTTTAGTTTCATACCATAGTGGTCAAAAAGATGCTTGAATTACCTTAAATTTATTAAGACTTGTTTTGTGGCTTAACATATGCTCTGTCCTGGAATATGTTCCAAGTGCTCTTGAGAGAAAAGAATATTGTGTTGCTTTTGTGTGAAATATTCTGTAACCTGTTATTCTCGTTGTATTCCTATAGGAATATCCTGGCGATGAGCTTCTGGTTGTTTATGACAAAGACTTCAAATTTGGACTTAACTTTTACCTTATTGGAACTGAAGAGGGCAAAGAAAACTATTTAAATGTAAGCATACCCAAGCCCTTGCATTTTATTGATTGTCAGAAGGAAACGGCACCTCTGGGGGAGACTTATGCATTGCTAGGATTATTCTTGTTCTCCTGTTTCCCTGGGGCCTACATCTTGTTTTGGCACCTAGAGTGAGTGAGCAGTAAATGTGGGATGAACTAAATCAAACATCTCAAGGTAGCTCTACTTATTTGCCCTTTACTGACCCAATGAGAGCAGAAACAGCGAATCTGGAGCACCACTGCTCTCGGCCACTCCTTGGCCATATTCCTGGTTCTCCTCTTGCTACCGCCATGACTTGGGATAATTTACTGATCCTCTTGTCTACAAAATGGCACCAATAGTGTCCATTTCCAGAGCTGGAAAATTAAGTGGGCTAAAACAATGTAAAGCCCTTTGTATAGTGTCTGACACAAAGCTAGGTACTCCATAAATGTTTGCTATGCTTATGTAAAAGCAAAAATTTTAAAGGATGACTTGGTCAGTAAGCAGTCTGTGGGGAGAAAAGCAGCAAATAAAAGAATGGTAGTTTCCAAGGGAAAAAAATCAGTCCACCTTTAGCGTGTTTTGTTCAATGTGGTCATGAAAAGTAACAGGTTTCTGAGACTTGCCTTCTGATCTGGCATCTTTGTGGGGAGGTTTAGTCAAACTGAAGGAGACAAAGGGGTTTGAGTGGTGGTCTAATAAACAAAAAAAAATAATAAAATAAAGAAAAACATAGAATTTAAAAATAGCTAACACTTTATAAATTAAAAATAATCTTTTACTTGGCATTAACATTTTCAATTTTATTTTTATGGTTGCTTTTCTGTGTTTTTAATTTTTTTATTACAGTCTTGTGCTGCTTAATGATGGGCACACATCCTGATAAATGCATCATTTGGTGATTTCCTCGTTATGTTAACATTATAGAGTGCCCTTACACAATCCTATATGGTATAGCCTATTGTTCCTAGGCTACAAGCCTGTACAGCTTGTCACTGTACAAAACAACACAAAATTAAATCAAGTGCAAGCAAAAATGATGCAATCAAGAGATGTAGTAAACAAGATGTTTGAGGCTGCTGTTGGTGTAATACAGCATATTGTTTTACAGCAAACATTTCTTTTAAATAAGTAGAAAGAGTACACTCTAAAGTAATGATAAAAAGCATAGTATAATAAATACATAAACCAGGAACATAGTAGTCATTTATTGGCGTTATCAATTTGTAATGTCTATACATAATTGTGTGTGCTATACTTTCATATGTCCTGCCACCCAGTAGCATTGTTTACACAAGCATCAGCAACAACATGTGAGAAATGCATTGTGCTAGGACATTACCAAAGCTATAAAGTCACCAGATGATAGGAACTTTTTAGATCCATTATAATCTTATGAGACCATTGTTGTTGACTGAAACGTCATTATGTAGTGCATGACTGTATAGTGAAATGTTTTCAAACGTATAGAGAAGTACAGAGAACAGTATAATATCTACACAATCATATCCAAAATTAACAAATTTTAATATCATCATACTTCAAGTTTTTTAAGAAATAAAATATTATAATAAATAATGTTTCACTCTCTCTTATGTCTTCCCTAATTCCATTTTTATCACTTCTCTCTATAAAGAATTATTATTAAAATGTTGTTATATATCCCTCCTGTCCATGATTTTATGTTTTTACCATATATGTATGCTCCGCAGATATTGTTTTAGTATTTTATTTAAAAGTCACATGAAATTACATAAATTGTTCCACAACTTTTGTTTTTCACTGAATTATAAAATTCTGGGATCTATCCATGTTGATACATTTTGATATCATATATATGTGAATCAAGTTTGTTCATTACAACTGCTTTATGGGAATTTATTTTATGATTATAACACAGTGTATCAGTTTGTTCACTTATTGACACATTCTGTTTATAGATAGATGATAGATGATGATGATAGATAGATAGATAGATAGATAGATAGATAGATAGATGAGATATATTGGTATATGTCTCTATATACTCCTATGGACATCTTGTTTTAAAAACATTCACTCATTATTTAGTGAATATCATGTTTATTCATACTTACATTCCTCTTATCAAAAAATTTTATTAAATCAGAAAACTAGTTTTATATTTAACACTAAGTTTTAGTTTCCATATTTATAAAGCTGTGTGATGCATGCTTTATTCTTATTACATATCTTTTTCTTTTTCATTCTCCCATCTTTTTCTTCTTTCATCTTCTCTCTATATCCTTGACATCTTTTTTTTGTTCTTTATTCTTTCTCTTTGCTTAGTATCTTTCTTATAATTGAAAAAGCATGAACCAACAAAGAAAAAAATAATGAGAAACTGCCTAATGAATTTAGATAAAAGTAATGTTTATTGCAAAATATACACATGTAGCTGTACCATAAAAATTGGTCATATATTTTATATAGCTATTTATGTCACTCTAGCCCCCGGAAGTACCAGAAGAACAAGAAGAATTTAAAGAGTATTTTCCTGAAGACATTCCTGTTTATAAGCCACCTATCTCCAAACCATGGGTTTCTTTGGGTAGTGAAAAAGAAGTTGAGGAAGAATCAGTTAAGGAATCTACAAAGCAGGTCAGAGGCTTAAATATTATTTCTAGTCATTACCTTCCTAGAGCTGAATGACACTTATTCCTGAAGGATCTGTAAGGTTTGCTATGTTTGCTATGGGCATGTGGTTTTTCTTTTGATAAAAGAATGATCATTGTCTTAAGTGTGTATTATTGGTTGAATTGTGTTCCCTGCAAAAGAATGAAGTCCTAACTTCTAGTACCTCAGAATATAACCCAATTAAG
Organism: Macroglossus sobrinus; assembly: GCA_004027375.1. NCBI lineage: Eukaryota > Metazoa > Chordata > Mammalia > Chiroptera > Pteropodidae > Macroglossus > Macroglossus sobrinus. The sequence continues at coordinate 44,886 of PVKZ01001385.1, read as the reverse complement.
AAATGAGAGGGTGCTATTCATATATGACTAGGGTCCTTATAAAGAGAGGACATTGTGAAGACACAAGAGGCATGGGGAGAACAGAAGGATGAAGAGATTGGAGTGCTGTATCTACAAACCAAGGAACACCAAGGATTGCTGGTGTCACCAGAAGTTTAGGAGAGAGGCAAAAAACAGATCCTCCCTCAGAATCTTCAGAAAACAAATGAACCTCCAACACCTTCATCTTAGACTTCTAACCTCCACAACTGTGAGAGAATAAATTCCTGTTGTTTTAAGCTAACCTGTCTATGGTACTTGATTACCGCAGCACTAGGAAACTGGTAACAGCCAGAGTAGGCCCTAAAAGAGGGTTTGAATGCCAGTGATTTGTTTGGAAGCGCTCCATGGGAGAATAGAAAAAAGCGCCAGAATAGGAAGTGGCAGAAGCCCTGCAAAACCTCAGCGGAAGGAAGGCTTCAGCCTGAGCCGCTAGGGGAACTCAGAGTGTGAATTACACCGCAGAGCTGTCCAAAGCAGAAGCAAAGGAAATGGGCTTATTCATGTCTCCTGCCAGTCCATCATGGGTTGAGATGTAAACAGCCAGTCACTTCCTGTTGTTTGCACCTGTGGGCAAAGTGGTCCTGGTAGCCCTAAAAGAACAGCAGATGGTGGTCATGGGAATAGAAAGCACACAAAGCTGGAGGGGTGCACAGAAAATATACAAAGGGATCTAAGAAGATCTGGGAGGAACACCTGCGTTGTCTACCACACATCCAATTTTCTCCAGGGATTTGATTATGCTACCTTTACTGCTTACCTGTGTTGCAGATTACATATATGATTTCTCGAAAACGAAGTGAATTTGGTACACCAATCAAGTTCAGTGACCAGAATGCTTCCAGTATAAAAGATGCATATATTGAATGTACAGCCTACCCAGATAAAAATTTTACCCTTAAGGAACTTGAGAAAGATGTTGGCATGCAAGTAGTCCCCCAAATCAAGGACACAAGTACTCAGACAAAATGGTAAGTATGTGATGGGTTTATGTATTTTCAAAGGCAATTACAGTAAAATCTAGCAATGTCCATGATTATTTTGAGAGCTTTAAAATAAATAGAAATGGATTGACAATGATATAGATCCCTCCTCAGAGTAATTCAATTTGAGAAGATCTTATTACACTCAACAATGCCTTTGAAAATCTTAATAGGAAAATGAGATATAAGTATATAAGGCGATAGAAACTATGAAGTGGAAAAGTGACAGATGCTGTTAATAATTACAGTACTGCTTTCACCTGAAATATTACCATTGCCTCCTAACTGCTCTGTTCTACTTACTACCTAAGTCATCATTCTTACATATTAAATCAGATTGTGTTACTTCACTGCCTAAATCTCTTCTTTAGCTCCTCATCACATCTAGAGCCCTTCTTGGGATAGCATATAAGATCCTTCTTCCCTTATGACAAGGCACCGTTGGCCTCTCTAGTCTCATCGCCCCCTGTTCCCAAACAAGTCCTCTATGCTCTAGCCTGTGAGCGGCTTCCATCACCCAGAACACTTGCTCTTCCACAACTTCCTGTCTTTGCCAATGCTGTTCCTCTGCAGAAAATATCCTTCACTGCCTTGTCCCTCTGGGGAAACCCTCTTCACTCTAAATTCATTGCTCCCTTCTCTGTGATTTCCTGGAAATGCCAGGTAGAGTTTATTACTCCCTCCTCTAGGACCCCACTGGCACTTACAGGTATCTGTCATTGCACTGAGAACCCATATTGTACTCATCTGCTAACCTGTCCATCTACCTTAGTTCCAGAGCACTTGGAGGCTACAAGCTGTATCATTTCACACATCAAGCTCTTAATTAAAATTTGTCCAGTGAATGAATTGATATGAAATTGATTGACAAGAGGATGCTTGAGCTAGGTTTTGAATATTGTATAAATTTGAAGATATATTTAACTAAGCTATGCATTTCTTTTAGTACTTAAATTTTTTTCTTACTTTAACAGAATTTTAGATTTATAGAAGATAAGCCATGAATGTTGACTATGATTTGGAGACATAGAGAAAAAGGAAACAGCTTAAATTTTTAAATTTTATTTTATTATTAGTTTCAAGTATATAGTGTGTTGGTTAGACTTTTATATAGTTTATAAAACAATCCCCCTAATTTCTCTTTCTCTCCTCTAGCTTTCCATCTAGCTGTTACATTAATGTTAACTGCACTCCCTATGCCATGCTCCCCATCCCCATGACCATCTATCAACTACTAATATGTACTTTTTTAACCCTTCACCCCATTTTCCCAGCCTTCCAACCCTTCTCCCCTCTGGCCATCACCAGATTGTCCTCCATATTTGTGAGACTTTGATTAGTTCTTTTTATTCCTTAGATTTTGAATATAAATGAAATCATATGGTATTTATCTTTCTCTGTCTGACTGATTTCACTAAGCATAATCAACCCCAATTTTTTTAAATAACCTGAACCCATTAGGGAATGGAAAGAAGAGTTTGCATGGGACCATGAGGAGACCAGCTTGGGTACAACAGAGGCAATAGCAGAGGTAGACAGAAGTGGTTTCTCTGTGGTGGACAGTAGGGAACTTAGCAAGAGTTCTGAATCGAGAGACAGGCAGAAGGTAAGGTATTAAAATAAGATGAACCAGGCAGGTAGTATGTACTGGAGTGCACAGGAAATAATGCCTTGAGTTGAGGAAATTGGTTAGGTAGGAATCTATTGTCATTAAACCAGGTAAAATGTGACCAGTCTCTAAAGTAATGACAATGAGAGTAAATGCTTACTGTGCTCTTACCATATGCCAGGCATTCTTCTAAGTACTTTGCACACATCAACTCAATTAATCTTTACAACTCCCTCTGAGGTAGGCACCCTCCCCATTCTACAAATAAAGAATTGAGTCAAAGAGGTTAAAAATGAAAACTTGATATTTGGAACAAATTTAAATTTGAAGCAATAATGAATAAATTTGCTGAGAAACAACAAAACAAATCATGTTTAAAAAATAAAAGTGACCCTTGGTCATGTTGCTACTTTGATGAAACCACCAGGCACCATATAATTTCTTACTTAATCCTAACTAGAGTGTTAGGATGTAAATTAAAAGATGAAACTAAGGTTTGTACCCAAGTCTCTTTGGTTGCAATACCAACGTTCTTTCTTTTCATCACTTTGCCATCTGCTGTGGATACTGACCTAGGCACTGGGGCGGGGTCGGGGGAATGAATTATTCTATTAAATATAAGCAAAACTCTCTTTACTACTCTGTTTGACTACTCTCCATTTAATGTATTTGCCTCTCACAGGGACATTTTACTGACATTTGTTCAACTACAACCTAATAGTTTATTGAGCACCAAAATTGTGCTAAGCACATTTTTTTAAGTTTTGCATGTATTTACACATTCAGTCCTTACAATAACCCTATGATCTAGGTACTTTACGAATTTCATTTTGAGATGAGAAAACAGGAACAGAGAGGTTAAGTAATTAGCTCAGGGTCACATAGCTAGTAAGTGATAGAATCAGGCTTCAAAGCCAGGCAACCTGTCACCAGAGTGCACACTCTTATGGACTGTGTCATATGACCTTTATATAGTCCTGCACCATAGACCAAGGAGCTAACCAGTCCAGTGGGTGAGACTGATAAAGCCCAGAGGTACAATGTAGTGCAATGTGTTCAGGGGTAGAGGTGAGCGCTGAGAACAGACTGGTTGGAATAAGCTTTACTCCAGGGATTGTGTCGCCATTATTGCCTTAATGTAAATTGCTCCCAGTTTTGTATATTTAGAGCAGAGTTTCTCAACCTCAACACTACTGACATTTTGGGCTGGATTATTATCTGTGTGGGGGGCTATCTTGTGTATTGAACTCTACCCACTTTATGCCAACAGTACTTCTTAGTTGTGACAACCAAAAACATTTTTAGACATTGCCAAATGTTGCCAGGTTGTGGGGATGGAGCAGGATTGCACCAGTTAAAAATGATTTAATTAAATGAAGAGAGAGAGAGAGAGAGAGAGAATAATAAACAAATGTGGCAAAGGTTAATAATTGATGAATCGGGATGAAGAGTATATGGGAGTTTCTTATATTCTTTTTAAAAAATTTTCTGTAAGTTTAAAATGATATCTAAATAATTTTGTTAAAAATATTAAAGCTTATTCATTATGTTTGAGAGAAATATACAAATACTTTCAATCATAGTCAATATCAATGGTCTAGGATAAAGAAAAATTCAATATATAGAATTTAAATATAAAATAATATCTTGATATTGTCATGACTCATACATGCTTTTCTTTGACCTAATTTTTTATATTCAATTTTCTTGTAATGTATTAGGACATATCCCAAAAATGCTACTACACAATATTATCCAAGAGAATTGTCAGAAGAGGAAAAAGAAATACTAGGACAATCAAAGCCTTTAAGTGATTTTCTTAACAACGCATCCATAAGGTAAAAAATTTGATATTAAATTTAAAAAATAAAACAGTCTACAGCCATGCTACCCTGAACAAGCTCAATCCTATCTGATCTCGGAAGCCAAGCAGGGTAGAGCTTAGATGGGAGACCCCATGGGGAGACTAGGTACTGTAGGTATAAAAAATAAAAAAATAAGGATTGTAAGCTGACAAGGTCCTTGCAATCTGTGAGGTCAACCAAGGGTTGCCTCACCTAATAAACAAACAAACAAACAAATAAACAAATAAATATTTTTTTAAATTAAATAAATAAACTAAAGTGTGTACATTTAGTTATAATAATAGGTCTTAAAAACAGCTCAACATCTAGAGAGAAGTATGAAGACAGTTATCAGATATGCATGAGCATATGACACTTTCTGTAGATTCTCAGTCTGTCTTTCTTCACTGTTGCTAAGCAACACCCTAGACCTCACAAGCTAGGGCCATACCAAACACTGTAAACCTGGAAGATATGTACAGCTGAGTATGTGAGGGTGCTTTTCTAACAGCAAATTGTCATTTATTTACCATGGTTTATTTTATTTAAGTCTTCCTCCACACCTCACTCCCCTTCTTAGCTTCACGGACTTTCAAAGGATTACAGAGATGAGGATGCTGTGGGTGTAGAGAATGATCATTATGATGACAATAGGAATTTACAAAAATATCTTTGTAAATAAGAACCTGAATTCAATTCAGATGTACTTCCTGCATATGTCAACTTTATCTTTAATTCTTTTGTTGCTGCCACTTTTATTGGCTCTGAAAGAGAGATGTCTTCAAAATAACCCCTACAATAACACTACAACCCTGGGCAGAGCATTTGAGCTTCTAGAGAAAGAGTTTGACAAGGTCTTATCAAATTGATATCAAAGAAGTGGAACCAATGATGGACAGGTCTTCCAGTTGTACTCAATGGGTTGATTTCCATTTTCTTCCAAAATTAGAAATTTGGTGGTCAATTTTATGTATAGCTGAGGTTACACTTTTTTATTTTTAAGAAAACATCATTAGTTCTTCCAGACTGGATTAAATATCCTGAATATTACTTATGCCTAGAGAGAGTCTGGTTCAAAAATTCATCAATGATCCAGAGAGTGCATTAACTTTTGCTACTTCTGAGAAGCATGCCCTCTATAGCTTTTTTCTATGTGGGCAAAGAGAAAGAAACAAGAAAACCTAAGGTTTATTTTTTTCCCCATATCAAAATTAAGAAATTGTTTAAATTTGTTCTGGTAAGAACATTAAAAATGAGAAATCTCTCTCTGTACAATCGAGGAAATTATTCCATGTTGAGGGAATAAATGTTCTATAACCAATTCTCAATTATCCACATCGTTTATTATCTTTAGTCCTGGGCTTTATTCTTTCTTTTCAGTTGCTGTGCTTATAAAAAGAACTATAAAGAAAAAGAGGGAAACTGGTACAGGAATTATAATGGTACTAGCCAAGAATAAGTAAGAAACCGACATTTATATCACTGCCGTTCTCCACATTCTAAGATTGTTTATGGCTTATTTAATTCTTTAAAATTAATATAAGCCTATTTTTGTTCTGGAAGAGAGCCTTTTCAGAAATGAGTTTTTTTCTTTTTCATAAAAATTTGTCCAGAATGAACTTAAGGAAAGCATGATTTGCAAAAGAAGGAAAGTATGTGAGGGGAGAGAGAGAAACTTCCAGGGGATTCTCAAAGAGTGCAGGAAATCAAGAAATAGGAAACCAGAACGAAACCCTTCTTTAACTTCTCTCAAGGGAATTCTTTCTGCATTGGAGCTGAAACAGAAAGAAATAAGGTCTTGAAAATGTTAACAAATCCTACTCAAAACTGGGTTTAAACCTAGAAGCTTCAGGATGTGAATCTACTCTACCTTGCAGGGTTATTCAGATTTTAATATGCAAGTGACTACCTGGGCATCTTGTTAAAAAGTAGGTTCTGACTCTGTAGGTTTGGGGTGGAGCCTATGACCTTGTCTCTAACAGCTTCAGGTCATGCTGATGCTGCTGGTCCTGGGAAATGCTTCTAATTTGAAAGATGAAGTACAAGAAGGATTTAACCAAAAGAGTATTCAATCAAGCACTGAATGGTGGTGTTAATGCTTAAAGACAGAGGTAGTAAATGGTACCCTTGTTTAATTTTTAGGAGTATTTATTATGATGTGTAGTGTTCATATCTGTCTAAATTAAGCATTTTTTTTCTTATTTTAGAAAATTCTTAATTGAGACACCACTCTTTCAGCTGACCACACCTATTAAAACACCAAGCTGTTTGGACTTTCAGTCATTAGGGTAAAACCCTGCATGGCATTCTAAATGTGGGAAAGCTCCCAGAGGCCTTGGGAGTGAGCTAAACTTTTAAACCTAAGCATATTAAGGGACAATAAACACTATAGTGACTTAAAGTAACTTTTAAGACAGGGTCCTGTCAAGCCAGAGTCCCTAAACTACTAAGAGATGAGCTTAGCGCTTAGATTGTTTTTTAAAAAACAATATTAGCATTTTCGGCAGGATCATTCTTCATTTTAGGGACTGTCCTATGCATTGCAGAAGGTTTAGTAATGGAATTAAGTACATTAGCTTCTCTCAGGTATTGTGACAACTAAAATCACCACACACACACACACACACACACACACACACACACTTCTAAAATCTAAATTTCCCCTTAAGAATCTCTATTGTTTTGAATTTGTATATGTATATGTATATGCACACACACAAATACATAATCCAAATTATATATTAGTATAATAATTAGTAGGCGTGACCATTTGGTACTGAATATAGTTAAGAAAATTGCCTTTTCTGTCATTTTGGGATTTTCAGAAAGCCAATGAGACCAAGTTCAAGTAGAGGTTTACTGAAGGTCACACTGAAAAATAAAGGAAGGGGAAGGGGATCAGGCAGGGAGAGCCTCAGGCAGTAGTCAAGGTGGCCTGTTAGTGGAGTCCTGCAGGAGGCAGGACTGCCAGGCAGGCCCTGGTGTCCCCACAGCCACTGTGCTCATTGACCTGGAGAGAGTAGGCCTTGGCCTGGGAACCAAAGCAGATGATGAAGGTGCTAGAGGTTGCCAGCTAACCACATCCTGCTAGCTTAACAGCAAGTTCTTAAAAGTCTGAGTAACACACTGCTGTGAATCTCTAAAATTGTTTAGTCCACATGGGGCTAATCTTTAGTAACCAAGTATAATTGAGAATATTTTTCTTTAGGTATAAATGAATTAGAGGAGCTGCTGAAAGACATATCATTGAATACTAAAATCCAAAGTCTTAATTACTTTTTTTTTTTTTTTTTTTTTACAAAATAGTGTTGAAATAGCTCTGCAACAAAATGAAATCATGAACACATTTGTTGATGACTGGAAATGCTTGGCAGAAGAAGAAAGCTCCTTTGGGGACAAGACTGATACCCACCTAAAGGAGTACCAGTCCTTTACTGACCTTCATAGCCTAACAGAGAAAATGATCACCTGCGTCTCATGGCATCCCAATATCTATGGTGAGATGGGAGAGACTGCAGTTCCCTTTGTGATGACACTGAAATAGTTTTTTGCTTTTATGTATAAAATTGCAAATTAGCTCAATTTCAATAAGACAACTTCCATTTGCTGAGTGCTAAGCACCTGCCAAAAGCTTTTTTTCCCACAACTTCTCTTAGTCTGTGTCTTCCCAGCCACCCTGTGAGACAATCCCTGTGACCTCTGCTTTACAAGGAGAAGAACAAAGCTCAACTCTAGGAAGGGACTGGCTCAGCTAGCTGGTGCAATGCCAAATCTAGATTTGACTCAGGCTTGTTGGACACCAAAGTCTAACTTTATTCCCTCTTGATACTCTGTCTCTCTGCTTACTGGACAAGACAGGAGACACACGTCCTTTAAAGCTCTGAGCAACCAAGGGAGGTAGGAATGTGTGAAGGTAGGACTTCAGAGAGAGAGAGGTCCTTGACCTCTTTCTTCTTCCTTCTCCCTCACATTGGCCTTTTTCCTCACATATACCCACAAAAAAACTACCGCATTTTTTTTCTTCTACTGAATCTTCAAAGTCTAATGTTTATTTTATACTAATAGTACATTTCAGTTTGGACCAGACACATTTCAAGTGTTGATACGTGGCTACTGGCAACCATATTAAACAGCAGAAGTCTAAGAAAACTCTTGGTCTCCTGTAGAATATTTTTACTCAAGTTTCATGCAAAGGGAAATGAACAGTGACTGTAGAAAAGCAAAACCTAAAACACTTTTCCTTGGACAGTTGCTGCAGATCTTCATTTCTAATTGTGTTTCAATCAGGGCTAATAGCTGTGTCGGTGGCCGTGCGACTGTCCTTTGAAGAAAGAGTTCACTTTTCTGGTAAATTATTGCTGCAACCCTCACTAATTCTTTTCTGGAGTTTCTCTGATCCCATACATCCTCAGGTAATGAAGGAGAGTTGTCCACATAATCTAAATATTTCAAATACTACTTTCATGTTTTTCTTTAGTAGTTTCAATTGCAAAGTGCTTTATAATCACTTAATGTTGTAAACCCTTTATTTGGAATGTGTCATCATTCAGTTGGAGCAAAACTAAAGTCGACAGTTTATTGAAAAGGTTTATTGGACAAATTAACATGTTATTTTTTATTTTTGACTTTTTATAAGAGTTTATTTGGGCCAACTGACCACACATGCCAGGAAGCAAGTTCTCAAATACTCCTCAATATGTTATTTAAAAATATATATATATAAAAAGAATGTGCAATTGATTTTAAAGAGCAAACTCTTTTATGGGCCTTATTTAAATACTAACTGTCCAAATGCAGAGAGATTTTAGTTTCATGTGAATTTCTTCGATTCTAAGGGTCACCAGTAGGTGACAGTAATGAGTAAAGACAATTGTGTGAGAGAGCAGTGGGGAGCAATGGGGATTGTGGCCATAGAGGGTACACAGCCCATCTATGGAGACAGCTACTCTTCAGCTCTCTTGTTGCCAGGTGGTCTCACTTGTCAAGAGAATCCAACAATTGGGAATTTTGTGTGACATCTTTGAATTTTTAAATAGCTATTCCAAAGCCAAACCAAAACACACAAAAACACTCACTCAAACCAAACCAAAACATGAAGCAATCCAAATAAAATAAGGCTGACGACTGAGTTTTCTCTGCCGGGTTCTATCTCCAATATCTACTCAAGAAGAGTTCCGCTAAGGGGAGAGCGCTTTGTAGGGTTAGGTGAATTTTTTTCAATTTACTGAAGTATAATGATTTTTTGTTTCTATAAAACATTATATAATTAAGGCTTTCCCTAACAAACCTTAGCCTCCTTTTATTTCTTCTCCCCTAATTCATCTGAATTAAGGCAGTTTTATTGTAAAGTCTAGAAACTTTAATTATTATGAACCCAGAAATCAAAACAGCTCTCTACTTCTTTCTTATAAGCCATCTTACACAAAAATGCTGCCATTTTCTTCTGGAATTTTCTGTCGTTTTCTTGTAGTGTAGAACTACTTTCCACTCCATGCCATGGACATGTGCCTGAACTTCCAGGCAAACAGTAAGAGGAAAAACTTCTTTCCACTCTTTTGAATAGCTTTAAAAAGACAAGCAAATAATTTCTTAAAGAAATAATGTAAATGATGTATTTTGCCTTTGTTCTAATCAAAACTACTGGAGAATATAAAAAGATTTTATTTTCTAAAGTAGAGATTTCTCTGGGATCCACAGAGTATGAAATTGACTGAGATAATTCACCCAGTTTCAGTTTTTAATCTTTAGCTCAGTGGTGGCAAACCAATGGCCTCTGGGGCTGATAGTTTGGGTAGTTATGTTTAAAGAACAGTAACCAGGCAAGTGTTTTTGCTTGGCGATAACCCAGCAGGCAAGTGCCAACTACAGGTACCACACCCGCTCCTCACGCCAGTGTATTCATTACAGGGCTTCCTTTCTACCCCTCAAGCACTTAAGTTTGTTTATCTTCTGATTTCTATATTATTTTAAAATTTGACATATTCTCACTAGCAATATCTTCATCTTCTCTCATTCAACAAATTTTACTTTTTCTTGCACAGTGTGTGCCAGGCTAGGTGTACAGCAGGGAACAAAACAAATATGCTTTCCCAAAGCTTACTTTCCACATTTTTCATTACATTTATTTTATGGCTTTTTGTTTATAAAAAATTATATAAGATGACCCACGGAGAGTGGAGGAGAAGAGATCTGGTTTCCTTGAGAACATACCTGCTCTCCTATGCATGGTCAATGTCCGCATTGAAATTCAACAAAAGCAGCTTCTAATTCAGAGGTAGAATTCTGGGAATAAATTTGCTGTGCATATTTCTTATACAGAACTATAAAATTATACTTTGACTATCTTATTATTTTTTAGCCATGGTCTTAATAGGTTTTCTCACTCTCTCTTGAATTTGTGGGGTTTACCTTAGTTAATGCTGGAGAGCCCAGATGACATCTTCTGCTTCAAGTTCTGTCCAACTAACCCCAATATCATTGCTGGAGGCTGCATAAATGGGCAAGTACGTATAGATTTTTTTTTCAGCTGCTTATTTAGACACCATTCTGTAATATGTTTTGATTGGTAAATTTTTTAAATAATTTTTTTTAGTTTTTAATTGTAGTTGACATACAATATTATATTAGTTTTAGGTGTACAATATAGTGATTATACATTTATATAACTTATTAAGTGATCACCCCAATAAATCTAGTGCCCATCTGACACCATACATAGTTATAAAATATTAATGACTATATTCCCTATGCTATACTTTACATTCTCAAAATTGGTAGGTTTGTGAACTTAAGGATTCAAGCCAGCACAAGGAAGCCATGCCAATTGTGTGCCAATTGCCATGCCAGGAACTAGGATATAAAGGTGTATTGGGGTTAGGGGTATAAGAATTTTTAAAAATAAAATAAAAAATTGAAACCTGCATACTATAAATAAATAAATAAATAAATAAATAAATAAATAGTACTGGGTCTTGAGGTGTCAACAAGGTAACCCAGTCACGATAACTGGAAAAAAACCAGGTCAAATCTATTTGTGTTGCTGAGATAAATGTAACATTGTACAAGATTTTACAGAAGAACAACCACCAAAAACCTCAAGCATTAATACCTCTTGGTCAAGGGGCCTTTTTTAATATGTAATTTAAGTCATTTAATTTATATAATTTATATAAAATTACATCCTATCTTCCAATTGCCTGTTTTTTCAATAAAGCAAAACAAAAATCTTAAAGCTATTTTATGATCAAAATTAAAATTAATTGTGAAATTCAGTGAATTTGACCATTAAAAGGGTACACATTCTTTTTGGTGAGGCTAGTAAAACTTCCTTGTGATTGAAATTTAAATATCTGCAGCATCCATGCCCATTTATCCAGAACCAAAAACATTCAGAAAAACAAATTTTCTTTCTCTGTTGAGCAAGAATTGGTGGTCATAATGATGACCCAAGAGACTAAGCTCCAAGCCCTGCAAATCCTGATATGCCTTTTTCACTCATTACAAAATTAACACAACTTTGTCTTAGAATATTTTAGAAAAGCAAATGATAAAATTAAAAGCACTCATAATTCTGTAATCTTGACATTTTATTAACATTTCAGTGTACTAAAGTGACTTTTAATTATTGAAAATTAATTTAATTTAGTGTTGCATATTTTACTTTATCCTGATTTTTCTAAAAATGATCATGCATAATCAAATTTAGGGTTGGCCATAATATCCAATTAAGTAGAAATCATCATTTCTTAGACTTTTTGGACAATTGGGTGTTTGTATTTAATTCTGATAAACAGGCCGGTCCTCCTAAAGCAGTTGTCTCCACAATCATAGCACATACCCCCAAAACAGAGAGTGAATGCTTCCCAAAGCAAAGGGTATTACATGATGCTTATCTTGTATTTTAAAAAAATGCTAGCATAAATTCACACAAACACCAAAATCGAAGTGCCAAAAATACTTTCATAGAGAAGAAAACATTCTTTTTATATTAGTTTTAAAAAGTTGCTGAAATACTGTAAGATGTAGGCTAAGCTTGATTATCTTCCAGGGTGATTGATTATCAGAGTGCATACCAATACAAGTAAGTTTAAAGAAATCTTTAATCCTGCAAAAATGTTGTAATAACATTTATTTCTGTTTCAGATTGTCATGTGGGATATTACTGCACACGCAGAACGCATAGAAAACATTAAGACGGGTGGTAGTAGAAGTAAAAAAGCCACACTCAAGGTTAACTTTTTACAATTTTTCTCTTGCAAGTTTTTTTTTCCATTCAGAAGTTTATCAGAAAGTGTTAACAGAATTGCAAGCTAAACAAAACCTTGATAGAAAATAAGTGTTATTTCCCAAGCGTTCACATCTGCTGTGGATGTTGTTCTGAATCACTTTTACACAGGCCCTTGATTAAGAACATCACAGAACAGGTTGCACTCTCTATCCCAGGACGTTAAGTTCTTTTTTGTGACCAAGTGATTTGCCAAAAGTCGTTGAAAGAGCACTGTACCCTGGATCTGGATCGTTGTCCCTGTGAGTTCCCATATGTCTCTCACCTCAACAAGCATCAGTTTTCTCATGTATAAAATGAAAGGTGGACAACTCTTTCTGATAATAATATACTATGATTTTATGAAGCTGCAGATTCTACCAAAAAGGTTAGAAAAAGTCTCCTAACTCAATACTTACCCACTTTTGTACATCTCCATCCCTATGTCTTCAACCTCAACATCAAGTCTCTCATGGAAAACAATGAGATGTGGCCTTCTGTGCATGCAAACACACACACACACACACACACACACACACACACACGCACGCACGCACACACACGCATGCTCAAACTCCTTCAAAAATGGGCTCTCATTGATTCTTTAGGATGTGGGTCAACAATTTTTGTTTTGATACATAGAAACACTAATTTATGCTTTTCCTTGAATGCTGGAGCCAGCCGGCTAAGATCGAACAGTTTTTGAGAGGGAGAGTGAGGATTGAGAAATAGAGAGAGAGAGAGAGGGCAGGGGGGTGGTGATAGAATCAGGAAGGCTAACAGTGAATACTGAGCCCCAAGTTTATTTAGCACAGCATATATATACCCTTGGAAAAGCATGAGAAGCAACACCCACACATATGCAAATGATTGCTGACCTTTACATAAGTTCTCTCAAAACATCCTTGTTCTTGTTTTCTCTCTTATTCCCTGGGGCAAGGAAAGTTCAACTCTTTCCATTAAGTCAACCTTCCTCCTTCAGTAAGGAGCCCACCTGCTCTGCAAACTTCTAGCTTGCAGGCAACTCCAACCCTGTCTGCAGGGCATTCAACAAAAATGGCTCCCAACACTTGAACTAGCATTTCTCCAAGTTATTAATTTTAATTGGAATGATGAGTAAAGTATGAGTACATTTGTCAGCTCTGAAGTTAGCACATAACTTTTTAAAAACATTTTTCCAGCCCATGTTTCTCCTTGAACCAGACAGTAATAAAGAAGCAATGTATATCAGACACAGTGCAGTCTCTTCAATAGAAAATGGACATAAGAAAGTGATTACAGATATACATTGGCTGTCTGACACATTTGAGGTGAGTCTTAATGGCTTCATAGTTTTCTTCTGGATTGTAAATTTTTGAAAGATTTATTTCGAAGCCAATACATTTATATTTAAATTGTGCAATAAACACGAACTAGGCATTAAACAGTTTTGTCAGTTACCAGACCAATACGTGACTTGGGAATGAGAGTAAGGCCAATGTTTCAAAGTCCACAGTTTGAAAAGCACTAAAACATGTAGGTGGTGTCAACATTAATATAATATAATATAGAAAATGAGGGAGCTTTAATATGTAAAAATGAAGTATAAATAATTGACACCCTTAGCCTTTACAGATTTAAAATGTACAATGTCAGCTATTTGCAGCAGGCCACTCTGAAGATCTGCGACATATAGTCATATGTAACTTTGCCAAGGAAGCCTTGAATTGAATGTGCTTGAAGCTGGTGAACAAAAACCAGTTGTTCAGTAAGTGAACCCAGCATTTGAATGCAGTTTGGCTCTGGGATTTTATACTTGACACACTAAGTTAGGTGCTGGCAAATTTGGAAAATGGTAAGCTCCCCAAATGTTTCACTCAAGGACACTAAAAATTTAGTGTGTACTTTGAAGAATTAACAGGAGAGAAGAGTTAGGAAAGGTAATTAGCCTTTTGAGGTACTCAAATGGATTATGCAAAGCAACAATACTTTGAAAAGTTACAATGAACTAAAATAAATAGCCCAGGTATAGTTTCTGTTATCTATAAAAGTTTAACATATGAGAATGGAAGTTATAACCCAAGAGAAGAAAATCCATTTCAACTCACACCATATACACAATTTAATTCAGGTGATTATAAATTTAAGTAAAAATAACAAATCACAGGACAATTACAACAAACCAGATCAGAATATCATGTTTCTGGAATGGGGATAGTTTTCTAAACTAATTAATGTTGAAAGACATTCACATACACATCATCTATATATTATAAAACTATTAGAATCAGTTCTTGAGTACACAGGTAAGCATTCAGATTATAGTTTCAGGATAGAAAGTTTTACGCATGCCAATTAAATCTATGTAAAAATGTTTCTGTGAAAAAAAAAAAAGCCTGGCAAAGATATATGTATTTTATTTTAGAACGTATTTTCTAATTCCTGTGATAGTGTTATGCTCTTTTAATAAAAGTTAAAAAAAATTAAAAAATTTTAAAAAAAGCTATGAGAAAAAAGTCAGTACTGTTCCAGGTACACAAAACTTACTTCTGGCATTTTTTAAAATCAGATTAACAGAATGGGCTCCGTCTTTGAGAACAGAAGTGAGATATGCTGTCAACTTGTCACCTGTTCAGCAGATTGGTAAGTCTTATCTTAAACATTACCTAATGTGTTTTCATATGATATATTTTTTTTTCTTAGATGCTTTTAAAATCATTGTATTCTTCTCTTCCTTAAATCAACTTTATTGTAGTAATTAGACCTAAATAACTAAAGGACAGAATGTTGTAGCTTGTTGCTGGTTAAAAAGATCTTTTCATAGATATAAATACGTTGTGAAAAAAGAATTTACTTGATTTTGTAATTGCTAATGTTATATAACATTATCCACAGTTATTCTGCTTCTTCACATTCTCATATTTATAAATTTACCATTTGTGTTATTTATATTCACTTTTAGCTCACAACTATGAAGATAATAACATTTAATTTGAAAAGCTGCTTTTAAAAAGTTAAAGAGCTTTAGATTTTTATTGCATATTCATAAAAAGTGTTTTTAATAACAATTTGGTAACTATGTTGAAGAACATTTATTTTTAAAACTTGCATCTCCCAATTTATAGAACTAAAAAATCATAATGAAATAGGAAACATGAAAAATAATAGTATTACCTAGCATCCAAATACTGACAAAACTTTACCATTCCAAATAGCTTGACTCCAGTAGAAACAATGACACCTCCAGCCATAGACTCTGACAGCAGCAGAAGCAGCTGTGGAGTGGCTGGTGAAGACATAAGTAACATTAGCATGGGCAGGGGGTTGGGGAGACATAATCTATCCTGTGGGCATGTATTGGATAAGGTTCTGTGATTGCAAGCAACAGAAATTGACTATGGCTAACTAAAAGGACAAAATCAATTTATTGGAAATACATTTATTGGACATTTATGCCAATACTCTACTAGGTGCTTCCATAGGTTAAATTTTTTTTTATTTGCAACAACCCTGAAAAATACTTATAGATAGAGGAAATGAGGGTCTGAAGGCAAAGACATTATCTACCTCTAGCTCACTATACATAGTGAGTTCTATGTACGATTATATCCTGCTGTAGCTACTAAGTAATGATGTTGCTGAATCAGAAGAAGAAGTGACTCAGGTCTCAGAAAGAGCCCCAGGGATTCAGGTAGCAGGAATAAGTGGCCAGCCCCTTGGAAATGAATGAATCAGTGCTCACTCTCGTGTCATTAGAGAGTCTGACTTCTGTTACATCATCAACTTACCCCTTTGGCAATGGAAGGAATAGTAGAGTATCTTGAGTGACAGTTTCAGCCTGACTGCATCCAATAGGAAAAGAACATTTTCCTCCAAAACAATTAGAATGCTTTTGACATTAAAAAAAAGAAGAAGAAGAAAGAAAGAGAGAAAGAAAATAGGCAGGTGGTGGTGGGGAGCATTGCTACTCAGGCAAAAGCAGACATGGCACCTATCGGGCCATATGGAATATTACACTACAATGAAAACTGTATTATTTCATAAAGAAGTGCTTACTGTATAATGCTGATTGTAAGCAACAGAATGCGGAGCTCTACTGTTTTTCAGTACCCAAGGAAAACATTTAGGAGCATTGAACAGACTAAAAATATTACATGTTCTATATGGAAGACACAGATCCTTGATTGCTGTTTGAAAATATTCTGGAATATTCTAAAAATAGTTCCTTCAAAAGTTGTTAAAATAAAAGAAAAAGATCTATGCATCTAGAAAAGCTGGCTTTTAGTTATCTAGAAAACTCATCAGTCCTAACCTTTATACCTTAGCCATGCTAAAGGTCTTATAATATAGAATAAGATAAAATGAGGTTTCATCAATTAAGAATATGTGACTGAATTATAAGAAAATTTCAAGTGAAGATATATGTACTTAGCAAAAGCAATTCACAAATAATGCAACTTAATGGCATAAATGAGATTCAAGAAGAGCTATGTAATTTTAAAAACAGTTTTACATTTTTTAAACAGATCTTATTACATCATTTGTAGTATTCTCCCAATAAAACTTATTGAATGCCTACTATGTAAAAAAGCACATTAAACCCAACTCCATCTGTGTATGTGTTTTCACTATATGTATATATGTAAATGGGGAGCGACTGCTAATCTGTTCAGGGTTTCTTTTGGAGGTGATGAAAAACTTCTAAAACAGATTGTGGTGATAGTTGCACAACACTGTGAATATATTTATAACCAATGAATTGTGTGCTTTAAATGTGTGAATTTTGGAGTATATGAGTTATATTTCAAAAAAACTGTCATGTTAAAAAAAAGATTGTGTCAATCTCCAAACTCAGTTGTCATATATGATAATATTAGTCTCAAGACAAGCATAGTTATTAAATAAACTTGTGAACTGTATAATTCTCTAAAATACAAAATGCAGGATAATTTCATTTTATTAAAATTTTAGTTTCAGAGGTATTAAAATATAGCCATAATCACATTGCTAATGTGTAGAAGTAAGAATAGTAGTTCTGATGCTTCATCTCTTATTTGTACTTAATAAAAAAATAAAATGTAAACTTTTTTTTAAAGCACAATATGTTTTTGGGATATCAGACCACAGAAAGCTTCAACTCCCCAACCAGCAGAGAAAAAGAAAGAAGAAAGTATTGAAATTCCTCTTGATATACCATCTACTTTTTTGCATTTAGATCTCTCCTGGAAACCTCTCTCTAAGGCGAGTAACAGAATTTATTCCATCCTATTTGCTTACATACATAATTTATATTATAAATTATATATATATAACTTATGTGCATAGACATACATACACCCTAAAAGTAGTAGAGCAGCTCAAATTAACACAAGACTTTACAGTTTGTGTATCCGTTCATCCAATAAATTCCTTGATTGACTTACTATGATGCCTGCTTACATCAAGCCAAAAATTATTGTGAACTTGAAATTAATACTCATTCCTGTATAAGCAAGCCACAATCTACAAATAGTTTGCATGATAATTATTCAATTGCATATCAGTGGCTTGAAAATTGGTAGGCTTCTAGGTTAGCCTAAAAAAGCTGATTTTACCTCTACTGTAGCCATAATTCTGGATATTTTGCACATCAATAGTAGGAAACAGTATCATAACACCTATGAGCAAACAAAACTGAAAAATAATTGAACAAGAAATTATTTGTACTTACCTTGAATGGCAGAGCTTCAAGAAAAGCTATTTTAATTTCAGAAAAATATGGTTGTAGTGGGATGTGTGTAGAAAGTATGAATGAACTCTGATATTGATGGCTCTCTTTTTTTAGAATGTCTAATTCTAATTCCAAATTTAATACTTATATTTTCCTTTGTTTTATAAGTATCACTAGAATTACATTATTATGTATTTGCTTCCAATAAAAGAGAAAGTATGGAGGGGTGAGAATTTTCTTGAAATAGTTGGGATTAGAAATTGGAGAGGATTAGAAATTTTCTGGGCTAAGATTCACTGAGTTGGAACCAGTTAAAACAAAACAAAACAAGCAAACAAAAACTCACCTGAGAATAAGTGTATAGCAGATGGGCAAACATCCTGATGGAGAAAAGTAGGGAGGGAGCCATGAGGAAAAAATGTAAAGTGCTATCATTTCCCATTCTGGTGCAGAGCTAGGACCCTTCTGCAACTCACGAGGCTCAGGCACGTGTGTTCTCGAGGGCACCTGGCAGTACCAAGTGGATGCAAAGTCCCTGCACATGTTTCTGGAGCTTCATTTAAATGAAAGATTTAGGAAACAGGGAAATGAGCCATTATTTTGTATTAAAACCAATAAGAATGTGTTATGGAATAGAATACAAAATATTTTCAATCTGTAACCATGCTGCCCTGAACACACCCAACCTCGTCTGATCTCGGAAGCTAAGCAGGGTCAGGGCTGGTTGGTACTTGAATGGGAGACTACCTAGGAAGACTGGGTGCTGTGGGAGTCAAAACACACAAACAAACAAACAAACCATTTTCAGAAATTAAAAAACACATGACATTTGGGGACTTTGAAAGTGAGTGCCCAAACTCCCTTCAATAGCACAATTTTAGAAACTGTTGTCTAGGTGGTTTCCTTGGGGAAAAGCAACTAGAAATATGAGGAAGAAGGGAGAAGAGAGAGGTGGAAAAAAGCAATCTGGGGTGGAAAACAGCAATCTGGGGTCAGAAGGAAAAACAAGAACAATTTAAAGATATAAGGAAATAATCTCTATTGTATTTTCTCTCAAAAGTTAAGGCTGTCTAAAGGTGAAACAAGTTTAGACCACTGCCCAATCAAGATAAGCCTGAGTGAAGACCATCTCCTTAACAAAGCCAAAGGTAACACCTTTGCTTAATAAAAAGGCATTTAATAGTTTAAATGTTAATGGCTCATTATATCTATGGTTACTTACTAGGATAGTGTAATTTTTTAAATGAATACAGAAAATCAAATGCTCCAATATGGAACTTTACAATGGCTATAATAGCTATAGCTAACACATTAAAACTGTCTACACACAAAAAGATTTAACAGAATTCAGTTTAATTCAGTTTCACAAACATTTACTGAGCACATTTACGTATTTTTGAAAACTTATTACACTAAAAAATTTTAATGAAGCCCACTTAATAAATGTGTGTGTGTGTGTATATATATATATATATATATATATATGCTCAAAGGGTAATTCTAAAGACTGGAACATATCTCAAGTCTAGTAAAAATAAATTAAGAAGTACTAAGAAACAAAATTACCATTCTCAATCAGAATATGATAGAAAAATTAATATTTATACAGCACCATGATAAAACTGAGTAGAGAAAGAACAATTGACTTTTAAATCTATCTCAACTCAACCTATATACCTTTGTTGAAGTAATTGAAGGATATACATACAGCTATCAAAACTACTAAAATGAAGGTGTGCAAGAATATCCCACCCTGAGAACAATGCATAATGAAAATGTATAAGAATCACCAGCGGCTATAGTATTTTCCATACCTTAGGAAAAGAGTTTCTATTTATAAATTTTCAATCTTCAGTTAAATAATGGGACATCTAAGAAAAACATATTATGTATCTAATACCCAGCTTGAGCAAAACTTACTTTGAAGCCTTGTATTTCGTAAATACAACCCAAGACCTCGCACTAACAAAATGGAATCACTAAATTTTTATAGACATTTTCAAAGCAATATGAAAACATGGCATGTTTTATATTTGGGCCTGTTTCATTCTAGAGGGAATCTAAGGTGAGCTCCCTCCTCCTCTGTTTGTATTCAATTATTGATTACAATTAGTTGAATTCCAGCCAAGAGTCAGGTACTGTGCTAGCAGTACACGTGCTTTCACTCATTTAGCAGATATTTATGAAGTGCTTATTTTCTACTAGAACCTGGAGGTACGACTGGGAATTTTCATTATCATTTCACAATTAAGAAAACAGAAAATGAGAGAAGTTAATATAACTAGTAAAAAGATAACTTATTAAATATCATAATATTATTTTTTAACCTAATGAAAAGAGATAATCATGAGGATGTTACTGCTTTCATCCAGTTTATAGTAAAGATATCATTATATCTTTTAAACAATTTTATTGAGGTATGATTGACATACAATAAAACGCACATGTTAAAGTGTTCAATTTAATATGTTTTGACATATTAAAAACCCATGAAACCCTCACTGTGATCAAGATAGCAAACATATTCATCACTCCCAAAAGTTAACTCATATAGGGATTTCCTTTGTAATCTCTCTGGCACCTCCCTCACTTTTACCCCCAAGCCACCACTCATCTACTTTCTGTCACTATATATCAGTTTGCATTTTCTAGAATTTTATACAGATCATATAATATGTACTTTTTTTTTTTTTGGTCTGGCTTCTTTCAATCAGCGTAATTATTTAGGGATTAATCCATGTTACTATGTGTATGAATAGTTCATTCTTTTTTATTCCACGGAAGTATCTCAATGTATAAATACACCATACATGTCTACCCATTCACCTGGTGATGGACATTTACATTGTTTTCAGATTAAGGCTATTACAAATCAAGTTGCCATGAACATTCATATACGGGTCTGTGTATGGACTTATGCTTTCATTTGTCTTGAGTAAATACCTAGGAATAGAATGATTAGATCATATGGTAGGTGTATGTTTAACTTTTTAAGAAACTGCCAATGGTTTCCAAAGCGGTTGTACCATTTACATTCCCATGAGAAGTGTATAAAAGTTCCAGATTTTCCACATCCTCACTAATGGTTGATATGATTAGTATTTTTGATTTAACCATTCTATAATGTGTGAAATGATATCTCATTTACTTTTACCGAATGACTAAATGTGTTAAGCTTCACATTATTTTAGATATATAAATATTTAGGATTGTAATATCCCGTTGATGAATCAGTAATAACTTTTACTCTGAAATCTACTTTGTCTAATATTACTATAGCCATCCAGCTTTCTTTTGACTAGTGTTAACATGGTATCTTTTTTTATCCTTCGACTTTTTACCTATTAGTGTCTTATAATTGACATCCATTTCTTGCGGGTCCTGCTTTGTTTTAGGCTAGAAAGCGTAAGTCCAGTACAATTGGTCCATCAGAGCTACAAGCAGAAGACTCTCGAAAGTGTGTTTTTAAAAATTTGTTATGAATTATGACTGTATCTTTTTAAAAAATAAGTGAATCTAACCTTAATGTCTTTAATGAGTGTAATGCCTGTTGATCCTTTATTTCTTTACAAATATTAGACTAGTAGGCCATGTCTTTTGAAGACTGCCTAAATATGGTTCCACTTCAGAAGATGAACATTTTAGTGTAGGCGCTATTAATGTCAGGTAATAGGTACACAAAGCTAACTGTGGTAAGGAGCGTTAACATAAAAATACTGCGATTCTTTAATTTTTTAAAGAATATTTTTACACTGTCATCTCCATATTTATATCTGTGTTTATCGAAAACATTTATTAAACTCATGCAAAGTGCCAAGATCTAAGGATATAACTGAATAAGACATGTCCCTCCTTTCACAGCGTTTACATTCTGGTGGGAGAGACTAAAATACCTAACAAGTACATACCTATATCTCCTTAAGGAAGGGCTCATTTAAAAGAACCTAAAACATGCCTCAAATGTCATCGAACAGGAATACTCATCAAATGAATGTCCTTTTTTTAGACAAAGTTATTTTGGGGATGTTTCTTAGAGAAAGGCATATTTGTCTAAATCAGTTCATAAGGGGAATGGACACATTTTTTTTATTCAGAGTTGAGACTCTAGTTGGCCACGTCCCCTTATGTGTGTCCAGTGGTCTGCCTTGCAGACAATCTCACAGGTCCTGGAGAAAATTAAATTTTACTTGGGAACCCCATGGGCTTTGCAAACACATGCCTCTTATCTCCAAAGGCAGTTTCTGTGGCCACGTCCTGCCTCCTGCATAGACAACCCACTTTTGGGAGACTTATTTGAGATCTAACTATGGTATTTTGGTTCTGTTTCAGACACACTGCCAGTTATCCACCTACCCTAGCCAGACTTGGACCCGTTAACTAGAATACACTCATTTGCCTCTTCATCACTTCTTGCTAATTTAAAATATACTGATTATTTTAAGACCGCGCTATTACAGGCTATTCTGCCATCCCATTCTGAAGGCCTCTAGAGGTCTCAGCATCAGTGTCTGGTACTCTGTTGCCATCTAGCGGCCACAGGCGCCTCACCTTTTGCCTGCCATTTTAAGGTCATAATAGTCAGTGGCCTTCTAGGCAGTAGTTACTTTAAGTTCTGTATTTATTCCAAAGAGGAAGACTTTGCTGTAAATGGTTTTGAAATTCCTCATTTGAGATTGCATTCAGAACTGTGTCATCTTCTTCTCAGCAATGTAGCGTAATGGTTAAGAGTGTGTATTTTGGAGTCAGTGGTTTGGGTTTAGATCCCAAGCCGCAATTTACTATTTGACCATGTCAAATGACTTTACCTCTCTATGACTTAAATTTTTGTCTGTTTGTTTGTTTATTTAACCTGTTTGAAAAGAGAAAGGGAATATGGGGGGTGGAGATAAATGATAAAGATAACTACCTCATAGAGTACTGTGAGAAACTCTATGAACAGCACATCATCAGTTGACTCATTCCTGAGGAAGGATTAATGTTTAACCATCTCAGGAGTTATTGTGAGGATTGAATGAAATGGTTTATGAGGAGCACACAGTTTAGTGCCTGGCATGTGGTAAGCCTTCAACAAATATTAGCTGCTATTATTATTACTATCCCCTGTGTTGAATTTAATAAATATCTGAGTTACTCCAGTCAAATCCGAGGACATGGCAGTCGATAACATTTTTCTCTGGTCTCTTCCTCTTTGACTCTATTACATTAAACACTGTTGACTAAGCCTCTTTTCTTGGCTTTTGTGAGTTTTCTGATACTTCTTCAGTTTCTCTCCTCTGTGTTCTTTCCTGGCCCCATTTTACCTTGCTGCCACCTAATCATTAGATGTACCCCAAACTCTAAGCTCATTACACTCTCCCTTTGGTTACATAATCTACACTTATCTCTGCCAAGACTCCTCCACTAACTATCTTTCCTTCTCCTGGGTTTGAACCTAACCTTCTCCCTCAAAGTCAGTCTCTCCAGAACAGAATTGGAGTCACTACTGACTCTCTCCTCTGGCTCCTCATGTCCAGTCTCTCACTCATAATAATTAAGTTTTCATTCACAATGCATTTCACATCTGCATTTTCCTTTATATTACTAGTAGTGACCCTTGAATCAGACTCTTGTGTTCCCTTGTCAGATCAGAGGACTCCAAATTTTTCCATCTTGCGCCCCATCAGGAAACCATTTTGAGCACATACTCCCAATGAACATATATTTAGTTACAAATTATATACATGTTCTACTCTATTCACCTATTTATGTACATTAAAATGAGAGTGAAGAATTTGAAATAAATACTTTAATAACTTTAATTTTATATATTAAATATATATTAAATGCCTTTTGTTCTTGCTAAATGCATTATGAATATATTTCAGTAAAAACAATGTGATCGAATGTGACTAGTTATTTCTGAAATGTTAACTGACAGTTTGTAATACAGCTATTTAAAGATCTGGTGTTACGTTTGGCTTAACTCTGATACTTGTTTTTAAATGTCTTACCTAAGGGGAAAAGGAGCCCCTCAAAACATGTAGATCCCAAACAATGGAAGTGTTGGTAACTGTACCTACTAAATCATGATAATTATTTTTTACTTTTGTCCAGAATTATGCTAAAGATATTTTGAAATGCAACATATATTTTTAATATAGCTGAAGTCTCCTCCTATTTTAGTTTTCATTGAAATGTTTGCTGGCTGGTTTTTATGTTTGTTTATTTGTCTTCCCATGAGTGATACAACCCAGAGGATGTATTGAGATATGGCGAGGAGGGTTTTGTGAGCATATATTTCTCTACCATTTTTCCCAGAAATTTCATATCACATTTCTTTCAATCTAATAAATGACCTTGGAAAATGTCCAAGATACAGCTTTAAGAGAATGGAAAAGCAGAATATAGAAATAAAATACCCAATTAAAAAAAAATCTGTTTATATAGCCTCACAGAAAAGTAACTAAAGGAAAATATGCCAATATTTTAATAATATTTATCTCTGGAATTAAGATAATGAATAATTTTTGTATTTTTTTCATGCTTTTCTCTTTTTTCCAAAGCTTCAATAAATAACATTTATTAATTTTAGGTAATAAAGGCTGTCATTTTAAAACAAAATGATATAAGATAGTTTTAAAAAGAAGTTCCAGATGATGTTTGAATTTCAGCCCCCAGATTAACTATGCCCTTACTGTTTGCATGTATAGGTATAGCTATAATATAATACAATCATTGATATTCATAAATAATAAATCTGTTAATCAGAAAACAAATATTATTCCATATTGCACTTATGACAAAAATGTCATATATTTTAGATGGATTTATTTTTTTAGAAGTCAAAGGCTAATTGTTATAAGCCAATTTTTTAACTGCTTGAAAAATTTCCATATGATGCTAACTGAATAAAAATGACATGACTTTATAAATTATATAAATGTTTAACCATTGTACTGTATACTTGAAACTAATATAAATCACACATACACATGAGATATCTTAGATAACACTATATTCTGATTAGAACAACTGAAATAAAAAACAGTCAAAAAATATGACAATGAGTTTCTCATTAGAAAGTCTTATTGAGAATATCAAGATGCTTTAACCCTGGAGTTCTAGTTGGTATCCAATTTTTACTATAAATAATTGTGAAATGATATAAATATATAGAAGTGTTTTTCAATCTTTGTGCCATGGAACCTTTTAGAGCCCCTACAAAGTAGGCTGAGGGTCTCTTCCTTTTCCCTCAGGAAACACTTCAAAGAGCAGTGCAGCTTCTATGTGTTTTTACAGGCATGGAATCCTGCATAAGCTTTGATTTGTAATAAAAGCATTCTACTGCTAAATTAGAAGTTTAAAAGCTTGGACTTATGCCCACCACACTGGGGAAAGAATGGGGCAGATGTGTGTGGCAACAGACAGAAAATATGAACTAACCATATTTTAAAAGATCTTCACTGTAAATAATGCTGCTTCTATTCATACTCCCATGCAAGACAAAGTGTTAGCTCAGAACAAAGTCATAAAGGCAGAAGAGATGAACCCGTACCACAACCTGGAGAGTGGGTTGGCCAATCTTCTCAAGCCAATAGAGGACTTCTGCACAAAGTTCTTTGTGGGAACAGAGGTGAGGTGGAATTATTTGCTTTTAAAATGAATATTTTTACTTACATTAAACTATATAGTTATAATCCTTATTATACATGTTTGCTTTATGAAAGCTTATAATATTTATATCATGTTCATATTTTAATATGCTTATTTGCACTTAAAATTTTTAACTTCAGTGCTTCATAGATTCACATTTAAAATGTTTCTGAACAAATATGGAAATTAGGCATGATCTTTTTTACTAATAATGTATTGATCAACCTATAAATATTTATTGAACATCTATATCATATGAAAGAAACCATGCTACGTCTTAGAGATTTACCATAAAAATATATCATTTTTTTAGGTCAGCACCATGTGATGAAAAACTCACTCAATTCAAAAGATAGATAACAACTAGAAATAATAACAATAATGGCTGCCATTTTTTAGTACCTATTATACTAGCCAAACCGAGCTCACGTCTATTGGACATTTTCTTTGTAACAGGGTCTATGCCAGGTATTTTCTGAATTATATCTCATTTCATCTTAGTGATACTATAAGGGTGATGTTATTATTCCCATTTTACAGATGAAAAAATGAGGCTCTGAACTTTATCTGATAGTCATACAGAGGCAGAGATACCTGTTCACTCATGACTCTACTTTCCTGACACAAGGAGTTTTTCTCCCAGGCCACACAACCATGGGAAGAACCCTAGCTCAGTCTCATCAAATGCAGTTTGTACAGTGAGATTAGTCAATTCCACCAGCCCTCGAGAATGCACTGCCTGACAGGCTCAGTGCTAGGCCCGAGATCGAGATGAATTAGCAGCACAGTTCCTGTCCTCAGGGTGCTCACTGCCCAGTTAAGGAGCAGATACACTGACTGTGAGCCACACCTACAGCAGTCCAGAGGGCATAGGTACTGGACAAAGAGGTCAGGAAAAGTAACCTGTAAGCCGGCTGGACATTGGAGGTTAAGGAGGCAGGCACCTGGAAAATCAGGGTGAGAGTACAGTTTGCAGCAGAAATAACAGCCAGAGCAATATTTTAAAGTTATGAAAATCCAAGGTTTGTCTGGAGATAGTAGAATAGTTTGGTGCAAGAAGGAAAGCTATGCCTAGAATGCTAAGTTTGGGTCCAACGAAAGGCCCTTTTTTCCATGTTAGGTAATTTGAATTTCATTTGGTAAGCAATGGGGCATTACCGAATAGACATATGTTTTATAACTTGGGCCTCACACCAAAGTTTTTAGATTTTTTTTTAACTCTGAAAAAATATATAACAAAATTTACTATTAGTCATTTCTAAGTATACAATTCAGTGATATCGGAGACATTTGTATCACCATTTATCTCCAGAACTTTTTCATCATCTCAAACTGAAACTCTATACCCATTAAAACAATAACTCATTATCACAGGGCAGGAGCCCCAGCCCGTGGCAACCACCATTCTACTTTCTGTCTTTGAATTTGACTATTCTATTAAAAAAGTGATATCATGCAATATTTGTCTCTGTGCACACCAAAATTTTAACATAGGAAAATGACAACTTTAGAAAGATAAATAACTGCAAAATCTTACAAAATAAAGCATAACAGTCTTTGCTTAAATTCTTCAGTGATGACTCAGAGAAACACGAGTAAAATCCAAACTCCTCACACAGTGGCCTGTAAGATTCTGCATAACTTGGCTTCTTCCTGTCTCTCCACCCCTATTTAATCTCTCTGAGTCTCAGTTTTTGCATGTATAAAATGGCAGCATAGGACTAAATTTTTCTCTGAATCTCTCCAACCTCAATCTTTAACTGGTTCTGTTTGTCTTTCTCGTTTGTATAGCTATCTCTGCCTCTCCTTTACACCAGGTCCCTCAGCTTTTTCCTCTCTTTAAAATGGCTGTAAGTGGAACTGGAATATATACAATTTATTATGTTTCTTAGACTGGACTTTATGCTTCCTGTTCTTGACTTTAAAAGGTAATGAGCACCATTTTCTAAATTTATGTTCCCTCTTTCTCTCTTTTTCCACAAATGTTTGTTAAGTTCTGATTTTGTAACATACTCAGAACCAAGTAAGTCGGAAAAAATCCCTCTCCTGCTTGAGGTTTCTGTTCATAAGGACAATTTCCTGTTAACAATAAAATCTTTGGGAACCCAGCAGCTGGAACGTGTGGACATAGATTATCTCTGTAATGGCCTGTGTGCTCCATGTCACTGTATGTAGATAAAAACTCAATGAACTCATTGTTTTGTTTAAGATAAAATCAAGTAATCATTTTGAACCTTTTCCCACCATTGTACCAAATTATCATTTGATTGAATTGACCCATTGCTTTGTATTTGTCACAATCCATTTTAGCACATGAATATGAGGGTTTTTTAAATCTCTTAAGTGGCCATTGTACTCATTGGGAACCTGTAATATTTTTAGGAAGGTGAAGTGATATACACAGATTGGAAGATGGAAAGAGACCCTGACACGGGCCGCTTGATGGGTAAGTTTTGATGATTGTTTCATTATTAATAGTTTATTTTTAACAAAGTACTGAGTAATTCTGGCCTTGCTAATGGAAGGGAGGGCACTGAGGGTCTTACTCTACACTTGTTACTCAAAGTGAGTGCCTCAGATGAGCTGCACAGCTGTCGACTGGGAGCTTGTTAGAAATACAGAATGGTGGATCCTGCCCCAGGACTACTGAATCTGAAAACAAATTTTAATAAGATTCGCCAGGTGATTTGCTTTCACACTAAAACTTGAGGGAGCACAATTTAAAAATAACAATGCTGTTTCAATAATTCAACAACCTGGTAGCTCATCTATGTGGAAAATCTGAGTCAGAGTGACGTTATAAGCTAAATTTATAGTGATCTTGAAGATGTCAGGACAGCATGAGAGAAGTGACTGTAGGACCCTCTGAGGCTGCGACTGGTGGTGTCCATGTTTTCTCCTGCTCCCAGGGCCTGGCTTTGGGCAGCTGCAAATGAATATGAGGGTCACACCCAAAAATGAGCAGGAATCACAGTCAAGACTTGGGCTCCCTAACAAGCAAATCTCCGCCACCAAAGCTCAAAGCCTTAGGGTTCGCTACAATTACAACTACTTACTTTAAAACTTTGAATTTTATCATGGCATAAAAATATATTGGAATCACATTTCAAAGTGTGGAATAACCATAAATAAAGGAAGAGACAGCTCCTGGGACTGCTAGAACACCATAGAGCAGTGAAGTGGGGCAGCCAGGCTAAGTCTGCACAAGGGAATCTGGTCAATCCTAGGGAAGGTTGGGGCAAGTTGAGTGACTGATGGGATTGGAGGCCAGAGCTACGACTCACAGGGAACAGCTTCTGGAGCTCAGGTCTCTGCCTCAAACTTTACTCCCTTCACTTCTATCTACTGAGTCGGGTTCCACAAACTAGAGTCTGCCATAGACCTGGGAAGGCTTACTTTATCAGTATCGCCTCCAGGTAGCCATTTAAATCTGGAAACAAAGCATTCCTACTTTTTGTACATAGTGTCCCCTAACTAGAAACCCAAATGTGTGTTATAGATAAGAGTGGGGCATTGAGAGAGAACTAGATGCGACCCAAGGAAGAGTCAGGTGCACACAGAACTGAGACCAATTTTCCACTTTCCATTCATTCCCAATTTATGATTTAAAGTTGAATTCAAAATTATATATTGGATATAATGAATTACATTCAACTACCTTTATGCTTATTCATGTTTCTATTTATTCAATAGTTCACAAATATTAACAGCGCATGTACTGCATGCCAGGCACTATGTAACATGACAGTAGTTCCCACAACACTTCTGGGACACAAGCTTCATGCCAGGCCATGGTTACACACAGACAGACACTGGTTCCTCCTGGTCCAGATATTTTCTAAGAGCCTTACCTCCTCCTGCAGTTTCTTATACTGCTTTTGAGGTGGCCATGACAAATAGAGTTATTTTAAATGAATTTATTCCATTTATAGGATAACCAATGACAATAAATCTAAAAACCAAGAGCTTTATGTTTGAATCTCCCTGATGTTTTTTTGTTCTTTCTTTCTTACTTTTGTTTATTCATCAAATCATTATTGAGAACCTACTATGTGCCAGGCACTGGGAATATAAAGATGGACAAGATATTATCCTTCCCAGAGGAGTTCCATGATCTGTTAGAAATGTCAAACACATAAATGACTGGTGGCTGAGTCTCTTGGGCTGTTAAGAAAAGGTCCCACTGAAGAGAAATACAGTTGAGTTGGTCCTGAAGGGTAGATTGTAATTTTCCAGATAGAGAAAGACATTTCAGGTAAAAAGAGTAACAAATGCAAAAATATGGAAGCCAAAAAGACCAGGGGACAACTCTGAAACAGGGACATCTTATGGCAAAACCATAGCAAGAGAAAGGGCAATAGCAGCAAAAGAGGTGCCAGGAAGAACATTGGAGTCCAGATGGCAAAGAGCCTTGAGTAATAGTTAATCCTCGAGCCACCAGTATAATCAGAAAATCACAGGGGCAGGATGAATTTATTGGTGAGACTTATAATGTAAGTATGATGATCAGATGCAATAGCCTAGGTGAGAGATGGGGAGGACCGATGTCTGGGCGTGGTAATAGGCATACAGCAGAGGAAATACAGGAGAGACTTAGGAGTCTACGTGCCACAGTTTTATGACCAATGTGATGTGGGTTGTCAGAAAGAGGAGGAGTTGCTTTTAATTTCTTGACTTTTTGTTCATTTAAAAAAAGGGGGGAGGGAGTAGCTTTTATCACCTACTTAAAGGAGACTTTAAAATCTTCATAATACTTAATTACTTAAAATAATTTAAAATCATCAGTCAAATATTTTGTAACATGGAAAGGCCAACAACACTGTTATTCTCATTGAATAATGGTTGAAGTTCAAAGAAAGTCAATGTATCCACACTCCACATGTCCTCATTTTTATATTCTATGTACCGGTGGTGTTTTCCTTGGAAAGCATAGTGTCTTTCATAAACACCATGGAGATTTCCTGAGTAAAGATGAGGTAACCCAATCCCTCGTGATCTCTGGGAGCCCCATGTTCTTATCTAAAATGTACAAAGCAAGGAGAATTTTCTCTTCTAAGATGAAACTTCTGAAAGACAGCTTACCTTGTGATGTGTGTGATTAAAAAATATCATAATCAAAAAAAAAAAATTACCAGGTGGTCTCAGTGACAAGCCCAGAAATGCAGGCTGAATGATGACAATTGACATATGATTTCATGTACTCTACTCAACAAATTAGCACCTGTTGTGTGCCAGGCACTTTTCTAAGCATTATCCATTAATTAACTCATTTAACCACACAGCAACTCTGTGGGGTAGCTAACCTAGGTTGCGCTGTCAGGATCTGAACTCAGGCAGTTGATTCTCTTAACTGTCATTATCCTAAATCCTGCATTAGATAATGACTCTGGAAATGACTTTTTTGTTTATCATGATTTTTCTATAATAACCTGCCCTGGAGGCTCTGGCACTTCATTTAATAACTTAAGGACAACTTTATTCATTGCTAAATGGCACAAAAGTCTTGTAAAGGACAAGAGGAAGGATAAGTTAGTATGAGCTGAGAATATCTCATATTATTTTATTTTATTTTTAAACTTAATTATCAGTTACAGTTGACATAACAATATTTCATTAGTTTCAAGTATAAACATAGTGATTAGACATTCATAGACCTTGTGAAGGAATCACCTTCTGACGTCTTATTTTAGAGTACAAGTCTTGATGGTTCTCTATGTTGCGATTACTGGGAATCATTACATCGCACAGAGGGCTTCCAGATTTCTGGACAGCTCTGGTCACCAGAATGATGTGGAATCCAGAAAAACCTTGCTAACCCTGAGGGCAAAACCAGACTCTTAGAGATGAGAGCAGTGGCAAGAAGAAAGCTATCAGTTTCCAGGGATCTCCTGCCTTACCAGGAATTTCCAGATCACTTCAAGGTGAACTTAAAAGCATGTCTTCTGTGCTCTCTTCAAGATGGGAAGAGAAAACAATTTTAAACAAGAAGAATGCCATTTAAAATTTTTATTTATTTATATTTTATAACCTTTTTTTCCAAGTAATTTTTAAATTGTGGTAAGACATACATAAACATGAAATTTATCATTTTAACTATTTTAAATTCAGTAACATTAAGTAACCAATCTCCAGAACATTTTTTATTTTGTAAAGCTGGAAATCTGTACCATTAAAATGTAAGTCCCCAATTCCCTTGCCCCTCAGCAACCACCATTCTATTTTCTGTCTCTATGAATGTGACTCATATAAGTGAGTAGGTATCTTACACATAGGTGGAATCAGGCAATGTTTGTCTTTTTGTGACTGCCCTATTTCCCTTAGCATTCTATCCTCAAAGTTCATCCATGTTGTAGCATGTGTTAGTATTTTCTTCCTTTTGAAGAATAAATAACATTTTATTATATGTATACACCACATTTTGCTTATACAATCCACCATCTACTGATGGACACTGGCTTGTTTCCACGTTTTGGCTGTTAAAAATAATGTTGCTATGAACATAGGTGGACGAATATCGCTTTGAAACTCTGCTTTTTGAGCTTTCTACAAAATGTAGTAGCTCTTTTTTTCTGGTTCATGTCCCATTGGTGTTCTGAGAAGAAAAAAATCTAGCCTTCACATAACATTAATACTATGAGATTCACAATAAGTTCATGGATTTAGTATAAAGTAGCCAAACACCGTAGTTTGGTCTAGCCAGGCATGTTTTTTATAGCCATCCCTGGGGCTGGTGGGTGTGGGCAGCAAAGAGTGAGGAGCATCCAGCTCTGCAGACAGGCCTAGGGGAGAGGTAAGCCAAGCAACGATAACCTATATAGATCAAGGAAGCAGAAGGCCCCTAGGGCCTAGGACAGAGACTACAGGGAAGTCTTGATCTGCAAGTCCAAACCTGCTTCTCCTCCAGACTTCCCAGCTGCCATAAGTGGAAACTTCATGGAACTAGTTGCCTTTATCAGAGAGAGACCTGGCTGTCACTCTCAGCACTTCATCTCTCTCACCCTTCCTATTCAAGTGGTCTCCACGCCCTGTCAATTCTAGCTCACAAATATGTCTCGATTATCCGCTCTTCTCCATTGCACCTTCATCCAAGCCACCATCTCCTCTCCTGGGAACTGCCACAACAGCCTCTGATGGTGATTCTCCTTTGCTTTTACCTGCTACTAATCCGTTCTCCTATGGCAGCCAGAGCATCTTTTGGAAATGTCAATCAGATAGTCTTCTAGGCCTAAAGCACTCATGAGAACACATCACTCTTAGAATATAACCTAAACTCCTTTCCTACAAGGCCCTGCGTGGTCTTGACACTGCTGGTCCCTACTTGTTTTACCCACCCCACACCGGGATTACCGGACTCAGTGTTACTGCTCTCTCCAAATTTATAGACACTCAACACTTCTTTCCTCCCTCAGCCTGGCATGCCCCTCCACATCGAAATCTTCCCAAGTCAAGCTGCTACTTGGGCTCAAGTGACTCATCTTCTGGGAAGACTTTTCTAAGCATTCAGTCTGAACTATGAATGTCCCTTGTTATTCGTTCTCGTAATATTTTTTTCTTTCATAACACGTTTCACATGTTTTAATTCTGTACTTTGGGATTTGTTTATTGAGTATGTATCTGTCTTTCCCAATAGACTGTGAGCTAGCTCCATCATGTTTATTTATTAACCATTGTTTACCCAGCCATCCACAGTACCTGGTACATATATGGGCAATTCACAAATATTTGTTGACTAATGAATGAATTAATAAATGAATAAGAACATAAAGTTGAACCTGAAAAGTGGTCTTGATGGGGAATTCTCTGGACTTTCCATAGAAAGAAAAGGAGTTATTCCTGGACAGATTCATTCACCCCAACTGACCTCTGGTTCTTTACTCTTGGACCACATTAATCAGGACCTATCTGTCCATCGGAGGTCACTCCACTCTTTTTGCAGAAATGAAGATGATGTTATTAAAAATGAAATGGCCTTTTCCACTCCAACAGCAAAGAAGCCGGTGAACCTCTACACTGTCCATGATGGTGCCGTCGATACTGTTCAGAGATCACCTTTTTACAACGACATTATCCTCACCATTGGGGGATGGAACGTGGCCATCTGGAAAGAAGGTATCATGGTAAGTTGCTCGTAAGATGAAGGAATGGGTGTGTGGTCCTTTGTTATTGAGAAAGACAATAGAAACAACAGACTATCCTGACATACAGTGCCTTTGGGACACTTTTTAGAGAAATTGAAACAGATGGTCTTGGCTCCAGCTTGTCAGCAGACTGCTGTAAGCCCTTTGAAAACCTAACCATTTGTTTTCCTTTCCTGAGGGAAGGAAACATTTAGGAGTCTCTTGTTTTCTGAAAGCTAACAGCCTTTTCTCTGAAATACATTGTGGTCAGTGGACTGGATTTGCATTTTTCCTCCCCTTAAAATAAAAGATGGGATGCTAAAGCTGGGATGCTCATTACTGTATGAAGTTCCAGGAGAAACACCAGGTCTGTCCTTTTAATTTCTACACCAGGAATATGTCAGCAGTTTCAGAAAGTGGGAGTAAAAAAGCTCAAGTGTCCTTCACCAGGGATGCCAGAGACGTGCATGGGCAAAGTGAGGCGGTGCCAAGAAAATCTGGTGGTCAGGATTAGGAGAGGGCCTGGATCCAGGCTAATAGAAGCTAAACTGTCAAAAACTAGAAAGACAGAAAATTCAGTAAAGCAAGGGTGTGGGGAAAATTAGTATGATATATCCCTTTGGTGAGCAAATTAAGATGATCAAAACCTGAAATATATGTTTATATATTTCACAGCCATAATATATATATTCTTTGAATGAATAATATATATAATAAATATCTTTATTTACATATAAAATTTTTATAAATATTATATTTTGACCTAATATTTTTCACTTCTGAAACTCAAACTAACACAAATCTCCAAAGAAAAGTTTGTGTGAATGTATGTACGAGATTTTAATTGGAAAGAATTGAAAACTGTATAAGTGCCTATCCACAAAAGGACTTCTACTTTATACCAATGTACTTCTGTATATTCATCTTTTTTTTTACAATGAGCAAATATTAGTTTTGTAATTAAAGAAAAATAA
The DNA here is from genome assembly GCA_004027375.1 of Macroglossus sobrinus. Classification (NCBI taxonomy): domain Eukaryota; kingdom Metazoa; phylum Chordata; class Mammalia; order Chiroptera; family Pteropodidae; genus Macroglossus; species Macroglossus sobrinus. Next base: position 9,736 of record PVKZ01001385.1, on the reverse strand, counting down.
AAAGAAAATTTAGGCAAGATTGTCCAAAAACTACGCAGAGGTCATGAACCTGATTATGCACAGAAACTGAAAGATCTGGGCAAAGTGGGCAAGCACAGGTTTGGAGTCACACCTCCAACGAGTCCATAGGTAGAAGACATTCTTCATTCTCTACAAAAAGGTTCTTATGCATGTATCAGAGCATGGAGAGACGGTTCGGCAGTTTAGTTTAGTCCTTACAGATGTGAACAGATATATGGATGTACTTGGTTGCCAGGTAGAGAATGACAGTGGAGAAAAAGCACATTCTGATCTTTTATCTCTATGAAAACCTCCCAAAGAAAGCAAATTACCCCATGGGAGAGAAAAGACAAGATGATATGATGCTTTGCTGGTCTGAAATCACTTCCAAATATTATTCGTAAGCCATTGGATGCAGCTAACAGCTGGAATTGACTTTTTATTTGTTTTTTCCTGACTATTGAAGTTGTCTACATTAGAAGCAGGCATCTGACAGCAAAATAAAGGTATAAGCAAAATTTCCTCATAATCTCCAGTAGCAGTTGGATTATTAGAACCATCAACAGCTCAATTGAAAGGTTTGATTTCCAAAAACAGCAATTAAATAAGAAAATAAAAGTATTATAAAAACATACAGGAAAGAGAAGAGCTGGCATGATATAAAAATCCTACAAGAAAAAGAAATAAGATTTCTGAGTGAGCATCATTTTGCTGTTACATGATCATAGCCATCTGAGTTGTACTTAAAATCACTGTGAATATTCCTTCAATAAAAACGAAAGCTTTTAATTTGTCTTTTAAAAATTTTATTTAAAGACTGGACCCCTCCTCCAGTCGTCTTGTGCACCAAGAAAGTACACCTCGGGACACTGGTCCCTGACAAGGCCTGGTGTCTTCTATGTTGGCCGAGAAGATGGATATATCGATATCTGGGACCTTTTGGAGAAAACCCACGAACCAGCCCACTCACAAAACATCTGTATAACTATGATCACCTACATCAAACCCTGGACTTTTTCTGGTATGTTAATTCTGATTGAATGTGCTAAGTCATTTTGCCTTTTTTTGTGTAACTCGAGAGAATTGTGACATTCATATGGAAAGCCTCCAGTGCTTTCTCAGGTTTTTTCTTTCTTTCCTTTTTCTTTCTTTCTCCTCTTCCATTTCCTACTGATTCTTTTTCTTCTCTTGCACTCATATCTTGGATACAGCCTGAGCTTTTCTCACTAACTTCTTCAGGAACAATTATTTCTGAGACATATTAGTATGCCAAGCAGAGGCTGATTTTGAACCACACAATGAAAAGCATCCTTCTCATCTTCTAATAATTTATTTCCTTTGTCCTAATTTTTCTGTTTTAACTACATACTACTTTCAATGTAAATCCAACATACTTGCCTCTTTTAAAAGAAGTTTCTCTTTATTTCCAAGAGTGTGAAGACATAAAATTGTCTTTCTATCCATTTCTCTCTCAGAAATGTTACATATATAAATTCAGGTTTCAGAACCTCCAGAGTGTCACAGTAGGCTACTGTTTTAGTTGTATGTATCAACAAAGTGTGTTTTGCTACAAAATATTGCTTTTGCATACCTACAGGGATTACGAGTCCAGAATTTAGGAATTTGAACCAGATCTTCTGAAAATAAGAAGAAATAAAAACACGTAATGAGTTAGAAAATGAAAATTCTCAAATATATTTGTATTTTCTATCCATTTTAAATGTTCAAAGGAAACAATTCATTTTTATAAGAAAACTAGTTCTGGCTGTGTCTTTGAAATTCATCTCTATAATAGTATCCTTTAGCCCTGACTGTGTTTTTGGTAAAAACTGACCTCATGATTATTCTTCAAAAATCTTTCCAAGTGTTGTCCCTGATTTCTTCTCAAGAAAAGCCCTGCTATAGAGCAAGTCAATCTCAGCTAGGAGCCACATTCAGACACATACAAATACCAAGAAAACAAGATTTGAGGTGGGCAGGGTGGCTGACAAAAGCTCAGGGTCTCAGTTTCATTTCATCAACTGGAAAAAAAAAGACTGTAACACATTAGTATGGTCCATAGTCATAAATGCCTGATGAAGATGCCAAGATCATTGTAACTACAGGAGGTCCTTTGGGCGACCACAAAACAAAACCAGATTCCATGTTTGACCTCTAAGATGGCTTTTTGATTGCTGAGTTGTTGTTTTTCTCCCCATTTTTTAAATCTTTCAGCTAAACAGCAATTTATAGCCGTAGCTGACTATTATGGAACACTGCATATATTAGAAATCCCTTGGACATTAAGTCACCCTTCTGGCAATGAGGTCAGTAACTTTTGGCTTTGAGAGTGTATGTGACCGAATATAGCTGTGACATGTTTTAAAAGTGTGCTCAGAAATGATAGCATTTTTGCTCTGTAAGAGAATAAAAGAAGTATACAGTCTAAACTAAGGAGATGCATTTCTGGTTTATGAGTTAAATAATTGAAGCTAGCAAAAAACAAACATGCAATAAGAAGGAGGCCGAGTAAATAAAACCCAGATTCAGAAAAGAATTGATTTGGGAGGTGTTCTTTTCAGATGTTAAGCCAGAGATGGGACCCTTATTTCAGCGATGCCCTGCCCACAGAGCACAGTTGATGATTTTCTGCATCTTCCTGTTGCCCATCACCACCCCATCCTCCCCTACTTGGTGCATGACAAGCAGCATGTCTGAAAGTGGCAATATTCTGCCCCACCATACCCACTACCCAAGGGTTTCAAACAATGTGAATAAGGAGGTTACAAAAAGATCAATAACTATGTATACACCCAACGTTAAATATATAGATTGCAATCTGTTACAAGTCCCAATAACATCAACCTTGTTATTATCAGGCAAAAAGCTTCCCCTCCCCCAATCACCTTGACCAAGTTCTCTGCCTACTTTTCTATTTCTATCCTTATGCTCGCATGCTAAGCCCTCTAGGAGACCAGGAGCTCAGCTCTGCTCCCAGTCCCTTTAGGGTCTACATCAGTATTCTCATCTAGGTCTTCAAGTTTTGTCCATGATAGGAAACTTCCCTCAGTGTTAGAATGGAGAAGGAAGGAAAGGGAATAAAGCCCTTATTCCCGAATGGTTTTTCTAAAAATTTATAATTTGTTGCAGCTCTTTCCTTCCAACTTCACTCCCTTCTTGGAATCAATTCACAGGGCCCTAAAACTGAGCATAGTAGCCCCCAAATTGAGCTAGTTTCTCTGGTAGTGGGCCTGTGGGCAGTATCCCAAAATAGTAATGTATCTGGTGAATTATAAGCAGCAGGAATTCTCTCAGAGCCTTGTGAAGAACATGGGGTCTCCCATGCAGGCTCCTCTCTCACAGGCCTGTATTTCTGACAGGTATCAAGTATAAGCCACTATTTTGAGAGAGAAGTCAAGCACCTAGATTATGTAGAACAGCGCAAAAAAATTCGCGAACAAGAAAAGAAAGAAATGGAGCTGGAAAATGAGAAGAAAAAAGTCGTAAGTTAAATCTCAGAAATGAAGATTGCTTTCCTCTAACCCCAGTGGATATATGTATGTGTGTTTGGCTTAGTCCACAATTTCAATAGGACAATAATGCTTTTTCACCTTCTTCTCTTGTTTTCATGAGAGTCAAGAGGGCACTTCTCTGATTTCCTAACTTATCATGAGTGAGAACTACCATTAGACCTAGCAAGTTTCTATCTAATTTAAGTTTCTGAAATGTTCTGTAATTTCCAAGTCTTTTAGATACATTGCTTTCTAAATACTATTTATAAATACAAAGATTCAAAATTTGAAAACTTTCATTATATAGAATTTTAACATCTAGTGAACAATGCAAAAAAAGGGTGCAATATTTAATCAAAACACGTGAGTTTAAATCCCAGCTCTACCACTTACCAGCTATGAGATGTGGAGTAAGGCTCATGTCTTTGCTGAGCTTCAGTTCTCTTATCTTTAAAATAGACACTAATAATTACCTTTTAAGGTTACTGTAAGGCTTTCAGTTAAGTAACCTGACAAATAGTGCACTTTCACTAAATAGTAGCTGGTATATAGACAGACAGACAAACATGCATGAATTTTATTATATGATAACATACTGGAGATGTAAAATTTGCAATAGAGGAGAATTCAATATAGAACCCACCCATCTTAAACTCTACCAAAAAGGAATCTATAACTCTGAGTTCCCCATTTCTTCTCCTTTTCAGTCCCTCTGTTTGATATGAGTTCTGTCACTCTGTTGGTCTTCTCTTGCCCTGGGGAATATGAGGCTTTTAAATATTCCGTGATTTCAGTTCTCTCTTTTTCACTTGAGGTCATCTTAGTTCATGTTTCTACTTCACCCTTACTCATTTTCTTCCTTGCCCTTACATTGCTAGCATTTTCATCATTGATCCCATCTATAGTTTCCTTATAGCCAAATATGTAGTATCCTTCAACATAATTATTCATGCGAGATCTTAGGTCTCAATTAAAAGCACGAGCAGGTAAAAATAGTTTAATGTACTGCATTAGTAAATAGAATAACATATTCACTTATTGATAGATAATAATTAGTATCATAAAAGCAGAGGGCCTCATTTAAAAACTACTTAGTGGTGATAAGGTATAAAAGAATATCAGTTAGTTAACGTTTCATTCTTTCCCTAGCTTTAAAAAAAAGTAGTCTTTGTTTGTTCTTTTGCACATTCACTAACATTGGTTGAAATTCTGCTGTGGGAGACAATCTGCCACCCCCTCCCTATGCCAGCAATTACCTATGATTATTACAAGTGTTTAAATGTCATAATGATAGCTCCTAATTATCCACATCAACAGAAACAAGTAGAATTGTGGATAACACAAAAAATAATTTGCATGTGAAATACTTCTAAAACACCTAGATAATATAATAATCATATCTTGAAATTGTATTATGCTTTTGAATTTCCAAAATATTTCCTTATAAGCAACTGCTGATAAAAGGGAAAATGGGAGAAGACTGTAACAACCTAAGAGGCTGCAGGGGGGATTAGAGTTAAAATATTTACAGCACTTAGCCAGAAACTGTCACGTAGAAAGTGATAATAAGTGTTCACTGTTAGTATTGTTATGGAGAGCTGGGAAAGATCACACTTTCGTCCAGCAAGGCTGCTGCCCCCAGTTGCCAGGGTTAGGCTGCACATCTCAACATGCAGATCCAGGGAAAAGCATACACCTATCTCTTTGTAAACATTAAATCTGGGTACGGCTCACTTCTTGAAAAATTATAGTAATTATAGCTTTAACAGCACATGAAATAGGAGTTTTCCTAACTGAAATTTCAGCTGGAGACCCAAAGCTGGGAACAGTATCAGTTTCCATGAGATCCATAAACTATGCCATCTATATGGAAATTAGAAGAGAATTAGGCTACCTCTAGCCAATTACCCATATTCCAGACTATACAAGGAAAGCAAGAGGTATGGGAAAGAAGGCCAGAAGAGGGTTTTTGTTTTTGTTTTGTTTTGTTTTGTTTTGTTTTTGTTTGGAGAGAGAGGTGTCAGAAGGCTACATATTTTCAACTTCCCACTTCTGCAACACCAGACTCCATTAGAGATAGGTTCTTGGCCAGGTTAGACAACTAGCTTCTGACACCCAACAGGAGGCTTGCTAAGCCACAGCAATCCAAAGGCTAGGAGTTATCAAGTGGCCAGAGTGGAATGTCCAGAGAGAGTTTGGGGAACCCAGGCACTAGGGCCTGTCTTTTGAGGCTGGAAAGTCTGAAGGCAAGAGATTGGTTTAAACTGCTTTGACAGAGGGTGGAGAGAGGGCCAGTGAGGTGGTGAGTTTTCTTGGGGCCAGGTGGACCCTTGAAAAATAGGTTCAAATCGGATGCCTAAAATAACTTTCTAGTTGGGATGGGGGCAACCTCTGCAGAAAGATCCTGAAGGCACACAGTGGGGGCATCGTAGTAGGGAGGCCCCAAGGGAAAGTCTTTATTTTGATATTAGCTTGGCCTGGATCTTCAAATACCTGAAAATGACAACATGCCTACTACCTAAAAGTGATTTTTAAAAATGTTACAGGATCTGTCACATATGTTGCAAAGGACCATGGTTAGAAGAATAACATTTTTCTACTCCAATCAAGTCCCGCTCTTTAGTGAATTGGTTATACTATATAGCTAACGTGTTTTAAGTACTTACTGGGTGTTCAGCACTATTCTGAGGACTTGACCTGTTTAATAATTCTTTTAAGCTGCACAATGTTATGGAATAGGTATAATTATTAGACATGAGGAATCTGAGAAAGCAGCTATATTATGAAAAGTGAGAGAAAATTAAACATATGGAAAGAATACAGTAAACAAAGGGGAACATCAACTATTGGGAATGCTCAATGGAGAAAAATACCTCTTAAACATTATTCTCTAAATAAATTAGAATAAAAGCTTAGAGTACTGGTCCCCTTGGTAGAATCCACAAAGACAGGGCTTTGTGACAAAGGAGCAGAAGGCACAGGAAGACAATAGAATGGGGAGATGACAAGAGGAAGAGAAACAAAGGCAATGAGGATGACACACTGAGGTGAATTGTTCCTAACATTCGTCTTAAAAAGACACAGATGAGAAAACAAATCTTAAAAATCATGACTACCCTACTCGATATTACAATGATTTAAAATGCTACAATGATTAAACCAGAACCATACTAACACAAACATTGATAAATCAAAGAACAGAACAGATTATTCATCAAGTGGTACTGGGCAAATTAGCTGAATTAATATTCCTTGTTGTTATTCTTTCCTCTCTCGAAGTGCTTCTCCCTTAGTCAGTGGCAAGAGTTTACAGATCAGCCTGGATTCCTCGCTGCTGAGAGAGTCCACAATCCAACCCATCAGCAAATTCAGTCTATCGCTCCTCCAGGAGATTCCTTGAATCTGCACACACTTCTCCGCTGTGCCCACTCTGTCTCTGCCACTCCTCTTCAGAGCCAGTGGCTGCTCTCCGACTGTGGAAAAGATGCCTTCCCACCTTCTGTCCTTCTGCAAACACCCTCCAGAGAGCAGCAGCCAGGCCAACTGTTCAAAATTAGCCCCTTCTCATCCTTTGGTATCTCTAGCTGTCAGTGATTGATAGGGATGACTTGCTCTTTTCCTCCCTAGAAAACGTATCAGAAGTCAAAGGAACAATTGGAGGCTGAACTGAAAATGGACTATGAGAGTTATTTGGAACTGGAAAAGACCGTCCTCATCAATCTTGGCCTACTTAAAGTGACAGACACGATACCATTCATGGACGTGATATAAGAAAACTTTCTGTAAGGGTGTTTTGGAGGCTTTGAGGGACTTCTTTTTTGTTTATTTATTTATTTTTTTTATGTAAGGTGAACTAGAAAACTGAACATAAAATAGGTTTATTTATAAATACTAGGTTTTTATTTTACTGCTATTAAAACTTTTGAATTATAACAATTAATAAAATGGATTTTAATTTTTAGACTGAATATATACTGAACTTTGTATCAAATATGACAGTTATTGATAAAGAAAATTTTATTTTCCTGTAGTAACACACAGTCTGAGTCCTTGACATTCATTCAGGGCCTATAATACCAGACAGAAGTGGAAATCAAACTTTGCTCCTAATTATCAGGTTGCTTTTGATCACCTCTCCAAAAAGGGCTCCCTTTGGGCCTGTACACCAATTATAGGGCCATATGCTAAACAAAATATTAGCAACTCAAAGCCAGAAATATATGTATAAAGAAAAGGTAACACATGATCATGTTGAATTAATCCAGGGGATATTAGGTTAATTTAACAGTAGAAAATAAATTGATTAGGTTATAGGAGAGCAATTATGATACCAAAAGAGATGCAGAAAAACTTTTGATAAATTAAATATCCATTCATGATAAAAACAATAATACATTTTTAGCAACTACAAAAAAGAAGAGATCTTCTTAATCTGATGCAGGGCATCTAAAACAACCCTACAACAAACATCGTATTTAATGGTGAAAAGTTGAAAGCCTGCCTCTGTCTGATACATGCAACAAGATACAGTGCCCATCATCATGTTTTCTAGCCAGTATTTTACTGGGGATTAACCAGTGAGAGCATGAAAAGGAAAAGGCACATGAAACTGAGTTGTGAAGGAGTGTGGTGTACCTTCTAAGAGACTCAATGTCACAAAAGTGACTGATGTGGGAAGTAGGATGAAGTAGACTAGCAGGAGATGAGATTGGAAAAGCAGCTTGGAGCCAGATTGTGAAGGCTGCTGTAAATGAAGGTAAGGAAGTTGGATTATAGTTTGCAGATAATAAGGAATTAATAGAACAGCTAAGCAGGAAGGTGACATGATCAGCTTTATATTCAGGAAGATAAGGAATAGATTAGAATGGGCACAGTGTCATGGCAGGAAATCCTATTAGGACAGAGTAAGAATAATTCATGGAAAAGAAAAGGATGCCCTGTTCTGAAGCTTAGAGTGAAAATAGGAATGAAAGGCCAACTGGATAGGGAAGGAAAAACAAAGCATGATGCCAAGGTCTGTAAATTAAATTGCTAGAGGAAATAAACTCAAAGTTTTATTTACCACAAAAGTCAGATAGATAGTAGCACTTAACCATCTGTGTGCCTTTGGACAGAATACTTTTCACTGTGAAACAGATTCTATTAAGTTGGCTTGAGAGTATTTACCTTGCAACATTTTTATAAGAGGCAGATGAGCACCTGCACATAACATGCCCAGAACATGTTAGTATCATCATTCCTGGAATGTCCCAGGATTTGGCCTTGCACTTGAACTTTTTTCCCCCTTTTTTAAGCCACACTCATGTCTTGGGTGAATCCATTCAGTCTCACAGCTTTAAATACTATTTCTCTGGCCTAAACTTCTCTTATAAAATCGAGAGCTAGATATCCATTTGACTACTCAATGAGTCCTCTTGGTTGTACAATAGATATCTACAATTTAAACATGTCCAAAATTGAGTGCCTGATTTTTCCCTCCTATTCTTCCTGCAGTCCTCCCAATCACCTTGCTTCTAGTTTCTTGGATAAAAACTGTGAAGTCACCCTTCATTTCTTTCTTCCTCTACAATCCACACCCAATCTGTGAGCAAATAATGTTGACTGTACCTTTAAAATATATACAGAACCTGATCATTTCTCTCCTTCCTCACTGCTACCAGCATGTCCAAGCCACCATCATCACTCACTGGCTTGGATGAATGCAGTAACTTCCTAACTGTTCTCCCTGCGTCTAAATTGCTCCCTTCAGTTTCTGTCAACAGCAGCAAGGTGGTAATTTTAGATGGAAGTCAGAGGCTGTCATTCTCTCCCTCAGTTTCCCAGTGCACTCAGAGTATGAGCCAAAGGCTTCACCATGACCTGCAAGCGTTTGTGTAATCAGGCCCTTCACCATCACCCTGGTTCCATCTCTCATTCTCCTTCCCTCTGTCACACCACCTGATCATCCTGGCCTACTTCTAGTCACCAAATATGCCAGGTATGTTTTGTCTCAGGGTGTTTGTGCTCACTGCTCTGCATTTTCTCCAGTGATTTTTCCCTGCTTTGTTTTCATGTGTTTACTCAAAAAAAAAAAAAAGACATTTTTAGTGCCTTTTTTTCTGCCAGGGTCTACAGTTTTAAACAGGGTATCTAGGAAGGGTGACATTTGAGCAAACACCTGAGAGGGTGAGGGATTTTGCCCTGTAGTATTCCAGGAGAAACATGTTCTATAACCCAGTTTTCCAGCCCCACCCTAGCTGACTTTG